>JAECUM010028697.1:0-69415 GCA_016617855.1 Megalonaias nervosa | reverse complement strand
GGTAAATGTGAGCGATGTGGCATAACAAAATTTAGATTTATTTCGTCGAAAACAAAAACCGGTGGTGATATTGCTACGGCGCTATATAAATTGCCAGGAACTCCATGGGCTAAATACCCTGGTGAGAAACATCTGCATGGCTATAATTACTGTGGTCCTGGAACTCGTCTCGATATCAGACTCGATAACCAAGACCAACCAAAATCTGGAGAGTATCCAATAAACGCAATTGATCAAGCGTGTCATATTCATGATGTTGCGTATAAAAGTAAAGATTTACAACAACGGCACCTAGCAGATGTGAAATTGATTCATGCGTTAAATTCTATACCTGATAAATCTCTCAGAGAAAAACTTGCTAGCTTCCTAGTAAAATCTGCGATGAAAGGTAAAATAATGATAGGGGCTGGTAATTAATCAACTGATTATTATCATAATAATGGAATCTGTTTATTATAGTCCAAGAGGATATTGGAGAGGTAAAGCAGAGATTGGTAAACTTGATGAAGCAGCAAAAGCCTCACGTGTTTTTGCTGCAAACTGGTTAGCATGACAGGCAATATGGCAAATCTATCTACCACCACCTAAAAAAATTCAGTACGCGCATTTTGATGTCAGCATTCCTAATGAAGTTCATCAAGCAGATATTTTGTTTTTACCACACGATATTAATAAAATTGGTAGACGTCGATCACGCATATACAAATACGCGTTAACTGTCGTTGACGTTGCAAGTAGGTATAAAGAAGCAGAACCACTATCAACTAAAACAGCAGCTGAAGTTGCATCTGCACTTGAACGAATTTATCAACAAAAACCTTTGCAATGGCCACAACTATTACAGGTTGATCCTGGCAAAGAATTTCTTGGTGCAGTATCATCGTTGATGAAGCAACATAATGTCAAAATCAGACGAGGACATACATCAATTCATCGCTATCAGGCAATTGTTGAACGATTTAATCGAACACTTGCTGAGAGATTATTTGGATACCAGTATGCGAAGGAAATAATTCAGGCTGATACGAGATCTCATGAATGGGTTGCAAGATTACCAAGTGTGATAGCTGCGTTAAATAATGAAATTACTCGTTCAACTTCTATGAAACCCACCGTCGCGATTACAAATAAATATATACCAATACAACGACATGACTCTACCTCTCAACCAGTATTAGGTAATGTGACTGTAAGATATTTATATGAACCCGGTGAACTCGAAGGGGGTAGAAAAGAGCAACTGATCCTATCTGGAGTGTGACCACACATAAAATTTCCAGCATGGTTAGATCCACAGGTAGACCTGCAATCTACAGACTAGATTCAACTGCTCCTCAACGTGGATTCGTTTTTGAACAATTACAAGTAATTCCTGAAGATACACAATTACCACCGCGTTCACTTCTGTAAATTGGCTCCAGGGCGCCCAGCGCCTCGACGTCGATTACATTCAAGACAGGTTAGCATCACATTTTCGCGTGTATGACCAAGACTACTATAAATTCTATCAACGGTGAATTGTCTTGGATTATTATTCGAATACTGCCACAACATATTACAGTTACAACTTGTACAGTGATTATTCTGTTGTTGTTTCAGTGTCATGATAAATTCAACGTCGAGATCAAAATCGCGGTTATTTTTTTATTGTTGTCAGATTGTCGATTCCCAGATAATTTTTTCTTGACAACTTCATCGCATACATCATCAGTGATTTCTTCGGTTATTACGCAATCCATAATAAACCTGTGCAGTTGAGATATTTTTCTGACTCGAGACACTGCGAGATAAACTAAATTTGACCACTCGATCCGATCATCAATAATCCAAATATTTGTATCAGAAATAGTCAATCCTTGTGATGAATGAATCGTTATAGCGTATCCTAACGTCCATGGAGATTTATTCAATCTTTAACGCGCTCATAACAGCAGACACTAAAACAATATCATTTAGTACAAGATTTTGTTTCTCATTAGGTCCTGGAATTTCAACTTCAATATTCTGCAGCCTTGTATCTGCTGGTCGATAACATAATGGTACAGATAGATTTGAAAATCTTTCCTTGTGCCGCAGGAATAATTTCTCTTGCAGTGTATCTCTATCTTTCTATTTGCTACTATCAAATCATTTGGTCCCCACAAATTCCAAAAATTATTCATCGTAGTTTCTGGAATTACTCCACGCGTCATTTCGCACTGTATTCTATCTGGCTGCAGTCTGATTAACTTTTTAAATTCTCTCCGCGGTTCATCAATAGCTCTATGATCATCAGTTATTTTTTCGTAATAATCCACAAACGTTTATAACCATTCGTTTGGAGACTGTCCAACAAAAGCTGGTGGTTGACCATGATCGCCACACATTATCACAGCAGTGTTCTTCAATAACAGCCAATCAAGAAACATTTTTAATACTTCCAACGATACCGTACAAATTTCGTCCCAGATAATAATCTTGGGAATATATTTCTCACCCATCCGCGATGGACTCCACGAGTCTCCACACCATCTAAAGAAACTATGATACATATGTGATTTTATTCCTCGTTCGTTCATTTCTCTGGCTAGTCTGTGTGTGGGCGTCAGCACAACTATATCAGAATTCCGAAATAATTCAATCACGCGTGTTGTTTTACCAGAACTACCACATCCATTAACATGAACGGTTTAATGCCTGGTCACAGGATCATATACAGATGGCGCTGTCGATGCTGGTATTTGATTGTTATTCTTGTAATACTTTTCCACGATTTCAACGTCGGCAGATTCAGAATAACTAAATATATTTTCTTGTTTTATTCTCCATGATCCCCATTCACCAGTGCCAAGTAATTTTTCTAGCAAATCCAAATATTTTTATTTATATAAAATGAATCCGTGGCAACTCTAACCGCGGTATCAACAAATCTGTTTATCATCGATAATAAGTTTATTGAAACGTACGCGAGCATCGAAGATCTTAAATGAGTAAATTGCGGCGACTCGCCATCAATATAGCTCACAAATGTACCTAATTTAGTTCTGTCAGACAAATAAACATCATTTCGGCTTATAAGCATATTTCTCTCCGTTGTATCAGCAATTATAAAATCGAGTTCTGCATCGTCCATAATTAACCTCGTACACGTTCGCTTATGATCATACGCGCCACCCTAAGTAAACTTAGCTATTATTTTTCTGCTCAGATCTTTTGCAACTTTATTTTCATAATCAGTCATATCAGGATTTTCATCATCAGAATATTTCTTTTGTTGTGGCAACCATATTTGTTTTTGTGAATGATATGAATTAATTGCTTCATTTGCTTTCAAGGATATCAATATTTTTACATCAAGCATGTATCGTAATAGTACTATTGGAGTCCAATGTTTTTCTGAGAAATGTCTTCTAAACCAAGCATAAGTAATCGGATGGAGATTTTGTGCAAACTCGAATGACTCTATACAATCAAATCCAGTCAGGTCAAAATCTGGCAGGGATCCATTTACCACAACTCTGGTCATCTCGTGTGTTGAATGACCAAATCTCTTAAAGTATTCAGAACACTCTCCGTATCCAAGAAAACTTCCAGGATAACATGCTACCATATCAACCGAGATAACGTCGCTATAATCATATTTGGTATTCCATAACCCGCCGTGTCCGTATTCGATACAACTAAGTTGAATATCAACAAGACATTCCAATCGTGTCGGTTTCCATGAATTTTTCTCCTGAGCAAAGTGAGCAGCAGCTGATGGAACGGTAAAACAGTTATTCAGTAATTGTTCGATAACATCATTATCATTCCTGTATTTCAACGCAAGATTTTTCATTTCGTCGTGGAGTGATTCTGTACGATAAATTTCTCCGCTAGGTCTTACAAACTAATCGTAATTTCCATCATCGACACTTCGAAACAGCCAAACAGATACAGGGTCATTTTTGCTGATATCGCTGATAAAATCAAATATGTAATCATTATAAAATCTAATTGTTCTCTTTCGTGGAAATATCATCACCGCTGACGTCCATGCATGCGCGTTATGATCAATGATTGTTATTGGAGTTCCATTTTTGTGTATTTCGGCGCGTATAAAATCTCTCCGGTTAACGTCTTCACCGTAATCGGAAATCTTAATTTTTTTTCTGGTTCAGCAACGTCGCTGATAGACGATCCGGTATCTTTAACTCGCTTTGCCCATGTTTTTATTTTTTGACGTCGAAAATCCGTTAAACCGTTTCCACGTATCGCTCCTGCGAAATGTTCTGTAACTCGCTCAGCTACACAATTTAAGCGAGAAAATTTCATTGGTTTGAGATCATCAACACTAGGTTTATTATTCATCGGATATAACGCATAAACAACTGCAGTCACAGGATATGCTCGTTCGTAATATGGTTTGTCAATGCCAGTTAACGTACCTGGTTTGGAGTTTTTATTCAAAGTGACGATGCTACTGTACACGAACAAGGTCACGTTTGTCACGGATAATCCAAATTTCGTCGTCTGTCTGCACAATAAATTTTATCTGAATAATATATCGCTGATCATCGAGGTAGTTAATGATGTTTCTTGCTCGCTTGTCAGTCATTCTACCATCGATATTATTCCCTAATATTAAATATTGACCACGAATGAACTGCACCATCGTCGTGAAATTCCTTCTTGGCTTCGTTGATACGATCAGTTTTATCCTTGTTCATCAGCGCCAAATCTTGCATCGAAAAACTAAAGTTTGGTTTTGGCAGTTTGTCAAGATCAAATCTAGCTCTGGAAGGCTTAATTGCAGATAATCTCGTGAATTCCTCCATATTATAATTAAGGCAAATATGTGTTTAATTAAACTTTAATTATATATATAATGATTCAAGCAAACAATAAATGTCATTGGTTAATGATAAGATTTACAACACCGTGTAACCGCGCATGCGTAAACGAATTCTGTGGTTACCACATGCAAAGTTTTCGGCGTGGAAGTCTAGGACCAAAACCGTGTTTACGATGCGGTGTTGGAGTCAGAGGAGAAACACGGTTATGTGTGCAATGTGGTGGTAAAAGATACAGAGAGCCGAAACGATATTATGATAAAAATATTTCGAATCTCACATAAAATCCGCCGAAGACTATCTCGCCAGGTTTTCAAAATAACAATTTAGACAAATAATATTAGTATATAAATGGAGCAAAATGAATTTGTAACACATCCCACCATTAAAAATTATGAAGCATCCAGAGATGGTGTAATCAGGAACTGTCGACTAAAAAAAACCAGTTGGTTTTGTCATTAATACTGGGTATCTCATGTTTAGAGCTGGAAATAAAATACATCTATCTCATAGATTCGTATTCGAATGTTATTATAGAGTCATCAAAGACGGACTTGTGATCAATCATACTGATTGAAATCAGAAAAATAATAATTTATCTAACTTGCAAGCTATTACACAGAGTCAAAATACTTTGCGAGGAGATACTGGAAAATATACTAAATTTTCAAAAGTAAAAGTAAAGTAAAGAGTGTAATTAAGCAGTTGTCCCACTTGTTACTGCGTGACGTGTGAACACTCGTCTAAACAACTGAAAGAGACAGCGATTCTTTTTTTTTTGTCTGTAGTCAGTGATCTGAAGGATATTTACCCTCAATGGTTGTATTTTAACCATGTTTTTGTTGGCTAGGATTTATAAACTCGTATTATTTTGCGTGTATTTATGCTCAGTAGGTTTATGTGAAAATTCCAGGTAAGTTACTTTTAGATCTTACATCACTCAACATCTGTTTCCAGTACTATGTCCACGTTGTATTCAGTTAAAATGTATGTGAAATTGAAATAAATAAACACTAGAATTTATTTAGCTGAAAGGTGTGTGAAATTACACTGTATTTTACGTGTGTGTAGGATTTATCACTACATTTTACCTAAATTGCCTGCTCTCCAGCATAGGTAACTTTATAGTAATTTCTGAACATGTACTTGTAAGAATGGGACTGTGGCACAGTGCTAACGCGCAGAACTCTCATACTCAAGGTCTGGAGTTCGAAACTCATGACTGACGTATCGTCGGTGGGGAGCATTATTGCCAAATTTTTCTTAATGATTGGGGCTCCGCCAGTGCTCGAACTTCAACAGAAAAAAGCACACTTTCCCACCATGTCACCACGTGGTGGGTGTACTTTTGCACTCCCCGGGGTTGATTATGGGGGGAGAGTGTGCATGATCTGTTGAACGTAGAGAAGGCCCCGTTTGTGTATGTGCCTTCCCTAGAGATAAGTTAGTTAAGTCCTAAAGATAAGTTAGTTAAGTTTATATGTATCTGTGCTGTCCATAGAATTAAGTTAATTAAGTTTATATGTATCTGTGCTGTCCATAGAATTAAGTTAATTAAGTTCATAGAATTAAGTTAATTAAGTCCATAGAATTAACTTAATTAAGTTTATATGTATCTGTGCTGTCCATAGAATCAAATACTATAATCATATGTTTGTACCGTCTGGAAAAAACATTCCTCAACGAGGAATATTTTTTTTTGTTCTGATTCAGAAATATTTTTATTATTATATTAATTTTGATTCAGAAATATTTTTACTTTTATATTAATTCTGATTCAGAAATATTTTTATTTTTATAATAATTCTGATTCAGAAATATTTTTATTTTCATATTAATTCTGATTCATAAATATTTTTATTATTATATTAATTCTGATTCAGAAATATTTTTATTTTTATATTAATTCTGATTCAGGATTATTATTATTATTATATTAATTCTGATTCAGAAATATTTTTATTTTTATTTTTTATTACAATATTGAAAGCAGAGAAATTTGTTTGAGTTTACTGATTTAATCGTGTAAATACTCCATCAGATTTTATGATATTTGTTCAGATTCCTCAATTTCAATCGTGCAAACACCCCATCAGATTTTAAGAAATTTGTTCGATTTTCTCATTCTTGTCGTGTCAAAACCCCAGCGCATTTAAACAATTCATGCAGATTTGTCAGATTTTTTCAGTTTTATAAAAATATTTCTAAATTTTCTGTTTTATTATATAACCTGAAATTCAGCAAAATTGTTAAGATTTCTCAGTTTAATCGTGCAAACAC
The DNA here is from genome assembly GCA_016617855.1 of Megalonaias nervosa. Lineage (NCBI taxonomy): Eukaryota > Metazoa > Mollusca > Bivalvia > Unionida > Unionidae > Megalonaias > Megalonaias nervosa. The sequence continues at coordinate 62,324 of JAECUM010028697.1, read as the reverse complement.
CCCATCAAAATCATCGAAATTTGTTCGAATTCCTCATTTTCAGTCATGCAAACACCCCATAAGATTGTAAGAAATTCAAACAAATTTCTTGATTTAATCGTGCAAATACCCTATCGAATTTGTGAAATTTATTCAGATTTCTCAGATTTTACAGATTCAGAAATATTTTTATTATTATATTAATTCTGATTCAGAAATATTTTTTATGTTTATATTAATTCTGATTCAGAAATATTTGTATTAATATATTAATTCTGATTCAGAAATATTTTTATTTTAAATAAATATTTATTATATAATGAATCAAGAAAATATTAATGCTGTTATTGTTGCCATTAAGCAATTACAACATGACGGTATAAAAATTTCTGATGAACTTAATCCTGAAACAATTATGTGCGATTTTGAATCATTACAATTTCGAAAATCCGAAAACAGGTATACACTACCATCCGATTACAGATTTGTAAAGATTATTCAGCAGGCAATGTTGCAGTCGTTGGCTACAGTTACAGATGATCAGGTAAAATTATTTGTTCCTCTTGCAAGTTCAATCGAAAAAATTAGGTCAAAATTTATCTCACGAGTACGAAATAAAAAAGAAATTAAATGTTCGTATAAGGCAACTGAACAAGATTATAACAGCAAGTAAAGCCGCAGAAGAGTTATTTGCGGAAGATAGCGACGAGTGTTACTCGTCCCACAGTGAAAATGAAAGTGACGACGATGTCACTGTGACTAAAATACAGTAAAAAAAAATTCATTCAGAATCAGATAATAATTATTTTTTATTCTAATAATGACAAAAAAATCAGATTGTTTATTTTGTATTCTAATAATGACAAAAAATCAGATTATTTATTTTGTATTCTAATAATGACAAAAAAATCAGATTATTTATTTTTTATTCTAATAATATTTTTTTTTCCACGAAAGCGAGATCTACAAGCGTAAGATCTATGATCTCACATACAGATTTACGTTTAGTTCTTCTCCGCGTAAATCCAAAAGGTGTCCAGATTGATCAGTAAGCTTAAAATTTATCCTTCATAGCGGTGGATTATGCACACACAGATAAACAAATTTGATTGGTTCTGATACAATTCAAAATCCTGGAGGGACTTGAGGGGTAAATGTGTATAAATTGTATCCTTGCTGAGCTTGATTAGATTTTTTTTAAATCTACGCTATAACTGCCATCGACGACGTCACAAACTAGATTGACTGCGATCGTTGATGCTATATTTACAATTCCGGGAGAAACATGTCTGCCTTCGCCGTATGGATCTCTGTTGTGTCGAAGAATTGTTGGCGGGGGAGCTATTTTTTCCACGCGTCAAGAACTTTTGGAAAGTTTTCATTGATGACGTCGTTGACTGATTTTTCTAGTTCAGCATCGTCAAATCCCGGAAATATAAATTTTTGTAATTGTTGTCTAGTTATTTTAAAATGATCGGTAACTTGCTGTGATCCTGCATTACTGAAAAAAAATTCTAGTTTCTATATTGGCGTCCTGAAGATGTTCCGCAATTGTATTTAAGATCTTTATTGTTTCGATGATTTGTTGTTTTATGTCCTCGGAGTAGTGCGTGATAATACTTGAAAATAAATTTATTAGATCGTCGAGAAATCTTGCATGTTCGGACTTGATCTCATCCAAGTAAGATTTCATATAATTTACGCTGACAGGTAATCCTTCACTGAGTTTAACAAGAAATCGTGTTTCTTTATAATATTTGTCTTTATCATATTCTATGTTGTTCAAAACCTGACCAGTTTTATCATCGGTGTATTGTCGTAAAGGTTTTTGATAACTAAAATGTTTTGAGTAATTTTTTCTCTTATAAAAAAACTCCCCGCGGCCTGGTTCTGGTGGCATTATCGTTGACGCCGCCGGTGGAACTTCAGGCCATCCAAGAACAGTTCTGATTGAACTTTGATATATATCTATGACGTAGTCCTGTGAAAGAATTTCTATCGCCGACGACAACGTTGGTTCGTGAACGGTAATAGCTATCTTGGATTCTTTACCAGTGATAGATTTAATTATGTGCTGGAATTCTTCGTTGATCTCTTCTATTTCATAACTACCCGTGGGAATACTAACAACTTGCCAGTCAGGAGTTCCGTCTGGTTTATTATTTGCGGGGAAACCATTAAATGATTTCGATCTGATATTTGGCCAGCTATAATAAGCTCGTAATTGTGCTAGCCCTATTTCTTTTACTGGAATTGCAGTTGGAAAATCAATACTGAATTCAGGATTAGTTGAACTGGTTGATATCATCCTTGTTTTCAGCGGTGCTGTATTGGCGGCAATCTGTTGTAGTGGTTCTTGCGACGACGACATTATTTAATTATTAATTTCTATCTACTAATTATAATTTCATTTTTTCTTGTGAACAATCTGGTTCTAATGCCTCCTTGTAAATTTCCATTATCGCTGCAAAGTCGTTGTCGGTAATTATACCGTCGCTGAGGCACGAGGAAATCAACGATGATGTAATTTCTCGTTTGTACACGTCGATAATTCTTTTGCAATAATATTAAGTACACCAGCAAATGTTGTCGCGGATGAAACACAAATTGGTAACACGGCCGGTGACGTCATAGTTATCGCGGACAATATTACACCAGTTCCAGCAATGATCGCAGATGCCGAATAAACAACTTCTTCGATGACAACTGCACGTCTACGATATTTTTTTACTTCTGCTCTGTACTCATCGATGATATTTTTCACTTTGGTTTGACACTCACATACTTGATTGTATATGTGTTGGTTAGCGTTGATCATTATACTATATTAAGTAAATGAGGTGTTTCAGCGACAAATTCAAGACACCACCAGTAAGACGCTGCGGTTAGTTTTTTATCAGATGGTTCCAGTATAAACGTTTCTTCGGTATCCTTGTTTAACACTACAGATTCAGTTCCAGAAAAATTATCGGTTGAATGACACCATGGATATGTAGTAAATATGAATTTTGCAGAGCTGAACATGGACTGGCTGTACACACCAGTAACCGTCGCGGTATGTTTGATAGTGTTATCGCGCGGTGTCCACGTTGATGATCCTGATCATACTGTGTATACGATATTGTTGACGGCGACGTGAGGAATTTTAATCAGATTAGTTTTTTGAACGATAGTAGGAATTCCACTGATTATATCGTTGAGTCTTGTGTTTACGTCGGCGAGTTTAATATCAACGGTTGGTGGACTTCTAAAAAATTCATTAATGGTTCTGTTTATGTTTCTGCGAAAATTCAGAAACAGTTGTCAGTGATTAGAAAATTCAGTTCTAAATGCGGTCATTCCATCATTGATCGTCGACAACGAAGTTGTCATTGGGATGTTGTTATCATCGACGTATTTTTTTGTTGCAGCGTCAAGATTATCTGTTTGTTCTCCAACGTTGGTAATTTTATTGTTGTTCATGTTGATAATGCCGGTCATCATATCACTGGTTTTTAATAATCGTTCGCTTAAACTCTCTCGGATCGACGACGGAGTAACAACACTAGGGACAAGCTTTCCTTCTCGGTCATAAATGGCAACGAGACCTTCTCGTGTTGCTCTGTTACGAACAATGATATCGCTGATTGAAATATTACTCATCAACTTTCCTTCACGGTTTTGAAATATTACAAGTTCACCAGGATCAACGTTGGCAAGATTGAGCAGATCAGGTATTTCGTCGCTGATCTTTAATGTTACTTGTTTGAGTAAATCTTCACCTGGGTTTTGTTTGGTTTTAGTCTTATCTGATCTTCCGTAAATATCTACCATTATACAATATGATATAATAGTTATTTAAAACGTTTAACGGTGTACTCGTGCATAACTTTATGAGGTGGCATTGATGATTTTGAAATTGCGTCAAGTACAGCAAGTGCTTCACGGCCACATATTGGTGGATCTGTTAATTTTTGTGTTGGTAACGTTGAATATCAAACTGGAATTTGCATCGCAGTAAATTTGCACTCCGCTCACGTATTCGATAAATTCTTTTGATGGTGCTAAACCGTACGAATCAAAATAAACAATTCCACGTGGATCAATCGCGCATGCAACTCAATGAGAGTAGATTCATCAAGATTAATAATACCAGTTTCAACGCGGTTTGGTTTACGCGGTAATTTATCACACATAAAATCACCTCTGAAATTTTGTATGTTTAGCTGGGTAGCAGCATCAAGTAAATCAAAATTTGACATTGGAAGAATCAGTGAGGTATCGCTCCTGGTAATCTCAGACCGCTTCTGTACCCGGGTATCGCCCCTGGTAATCTTAGACCTTTTCCCTTTTTTTTTTTGAGGGGGGATCTTTTTAAACCTTTCCCTGTAGCTTTCTTTAATGCCATTCCAGCAGCAGTTCCAACAGCACCTGACGCAGCTGCTTTTGCAACAGATGGAGCAGCCACTGAAATTATCTCCGCAATAGCCGCGAGAAGTGGAAATATTCCACCGGTTTTAACAGCATCGTTGATAGCTCTCACGGAAAGATTAAGTCGTAATCCGATTTTTGATTTTTTAGCATCGTTAAAATGCTTTAGTTGACGTTCTGTCAGCGATAGTTTATTCGGAGCACCTGCGATTTGCCCTTGTTTTAACGATATTGTTGTTCCACAGTTATCTTTGGACGCTGATTGTAGTTTTTTAATCTGACCAGGAGTCAGACTGACACTAACATTATGATATGACATTTATAATAATATTTTGATTTTTAAATCAACGATTACATGTTTTCGACTGGGGCATCAACGACTCTCATGCGACCACCAACACCTTCAAGTAGCATTGTTTTATCGGATAATATAACAGCAATTGCTCTGTAATTGGCAATAGCAACTGGTCGGTTTACGCGAGGTCGAAAGTGTATGTCAACGACGGATTGTCTGAATAAATCTAAATTTTCCAGTGAAAACTAATAGATTGGATACAACGTTGTAAAATCCCTCTCAGATATTTGTAAACCGGTATCGATATTTTGATCACGCCCCATAAACGTCATCAAACGATGATACGCACGTGCAACATGATTTTGATTAAAATCCAATAATATGTCCTCGGCTGGTTCTTGATGTCCATTTATCATTTAAAAAAACTTGTGTAACTCCGAGTTTGTCAAATATCATTATGGTACGAAATTGATTATTTACTCGTGTATCATCTTGAAGCGCAACAAATATATGTCGCGGCGCAGAAACACCTTGCTGTGATGCTATTTGCCATGTAAATAACCCATTGATGTTACTCTGGATTGAGTCTATGGTCATCGTCAACCATGATATTGTCGATTTACCGCCTTGATCCATAAAAGAAAGCAATTTTTGTTCTTCAGTGATCGATGGAGTCATTGTTGGCATCCACAGAAAAAGTTTTGATAATATTACTTTTCCATGAAGTGCTATTGTTGCGGCTGGATTAGCTCCTTCAGCGTGCCAGACTGCATCATCGTCGGTAGTTTTTCTTACAAGTACAATTGTATGTTTTGCTCCGAAGATAATCTTTCTAACATTTCTGCAAAATCCAAAAATATGTGAGAGTGGAATCGCACATGAGAAACTTTCATCATCGCTCAGCATTGCTCGACGTGTTGCAAATCCCAAACTGAAATTTTCGTTCATCGATGTAACTGTGTCCTCAGCTGCATTTAGTGTTACATTTCTGTTTTCTGGATGATCAGTTGTGTCCTTGGCAAACATCATTGATGGACCAGCTGATCTTGAGTAATCATCGCTGTATCGGCACTTTTGAATAACGCCATGATGCCATTGTTGACAAAACCAACTCGATCACCAACTCCGTAGCCGGTATTATCTGCTTTTAAAAGTTTACCTTCGATCTCAAGAAATGCCTCAGCGGGCAGAAAATATCTACTTGTAATTCGATTCTTCCACGTGCATCATAAGAATAATACTGATAATCATGCACAGACTCATCTTTGAGAACTGGTGCGTCCATGTCAAATGCGGGACTGGATATACGCTTAAACATCTTTATTATTATCGTGTTCGTCTAACACGAAGACCGCTTCCTGCTATTAAACTTGCGGTTATATTCTTTTTCCTTTTCTGACATTGATACGCTAGCCAACTCTGCTAGTTTTTGATTTGCAGCTTGATTTATTATTTTACTAACATTTGCAGGCATATCCGTAGTGCTGGGTAATTTTACCGGCTGTGGTTTTCATCGTATCAATCGTGCTAGTCTATCTCGGATTGCCGAGAATACTTTACCGGCAACGTCGCCGGCAGCGCAAGTACCTTTTTCACGAATAACGTCGATGGCCTTCATACCTAATTGTTTTGCAACAGGTATTGCTTTTGGGGCTAAACTTGCAAATAGACTCTGAACAATATCACCAAGTCCATCGCCGTAGAACGTTTCATAGATTGGTAATCTTGAATTTATCACCATGACCATGGTCGGTCCACGTTGAGCATTATGTATAATCATTTTATTATAGTTATTGTATCTAACTGTTTAATCGCTGCAGTAATTGTCGGTAATTTCATCGATGAGTTCCCGGTAAACATTAACGTCCATGATACCGCCTGTAAATAATCGTTGACAAATTGATGCTATTTCGTTGATGATCTCAGGAGAGTTATTACCAGCTCGTTTTCCTCCAATGAGGATTTCTAACCTATCCAAGTCGGCAAGGACATTATTGGGACATGGAGTAATAAGACCACTTCCTTGAGTATCTATAGATAGTTCCCGAATGACGTCATCAGCCGCCATATTTGCGGTCAGCTGGCAGATTTACCGTTGACTTTATATGGTGTTTGGAAGTTGAAATAAATTCATTGAATCTCAAGATACTTTTACGAAAGTTATATACATAAACAGAACGCAATTCAAGCTTTCTGTTAGTATCTATATTTGTGGTTTATAGGTTGACTTTGCTTCAGTGTGCCTCGTTAAAAATGGAAAAGTTTGGTGATCGCATATAGGAGAAACTGCCAGGTTGCCCATCGTCCAGGTAAAATGGGCAAAATATCGTCTGCTAGTGACGTCATCGGGAAGCATCTATACCACTTCCAGTTGCACCAGAGTCAGGTGATGGTTGTCTCTTTCGTTGAAATGTCGGTTCTCTTGGTAAACTTAATTCCAAATCCTCTTCTTCTTCTTCTTGTTTCCTTGCTCGTTCAACCTCTTTGAGTTTCGATTTTATTTCTTTTTCTTTTCGTTTTCTTGATTGTTTAGCTTCTTCAAGTTTTGACCATTTCTTCTTTTTGTTTTCTTGCTTGGTTTATTTGTGCAATATATTCATCTACTGCCTGGTTAAAAACATCAAACCGACTTTTATCACTCTCAGTTCTGACTTGCGGAGTATAAGTAGCGATGCGATATACATCCCTAATCCAATCGGTAGATTTCATAGTTTTAACATATTCGGGTTTTACATATTTCTCTCTTTCATAATATCCATACGCGCCAATATCCATTATTTGGGTTTTGTCCCTGATAGCGGCAAAACTTTCAGGTGTGAATTTATCTGTGATGCTAGTTCTAATTCTTGGAAAAGGTTGTTGCTGATCTTCAGGTGGTGGTTGAGGAGATTGCCCTGGTGGCGGTTGAGGAGGCTGAAGACGCCCAGCAATATCAACAGGCAATGTTTCAAGAGCATTTTGTGTTGCCTCAGTTGCCTTAACAATTTGTTTTGTTGGTTCGACAATTGGTTTAAATAACTGTTCTGCACCTTCTGCAAATTCCACCTGAGATTCTTGACGCGCTTGTAATTTTTGTTTGACAGAATCTCTCACGGGTATATATTTTTTGATTGCCTCTAGTCGCTCTCGAGCTAATCTAGCTGAATGTGGTTCACTGATCAATATTGATATAATGGTTATTTAATTACAGCAGCAGAGAGGCTGGCGACAACACGTGTGTGTGCGCGTCGCAAAAGAACACGCCTACGATTTGAAAAAATAGTCAGCGCGGGGTAAGAAAAAAGCTAATCAGGTCTGTTTCCCGTTTTATGGGAATATGCTCGGTTAATGGCTTCGGCTTAGCATTATTGACCTTATTTTTCAGTCTTCGTAGAACCCTTATTTTTGCAAACGGAGCCCTCTAAAAAAGTTGTAGGGTTCAGCCTCTCTGCTGCTATTTATAATACCACTACCACTACCAATACTACTACCACTACTTCACCTATCAGTGCCACAACTGTAAGTACTACTAGTATCACTAGTACTACTACTACTAGTATTAGTAGTACTTCTACTGCTACTACTAGTATGTTGTTCAAAATGAAACGGAATTCATTTTGACTGAAAAATTATGCATTTAGCAGTTTAGCGTGACTTTAAATGGTGAGCTATCAATAATTTAGTTTGAGATAAAATAAGTATACGACGTTTAATCATTTATGAATAGTTTCCAAATGCAGTTTTGAAGTAGACCACAATTTGACATAGTAATAATATAAAGAATACGATTCGGTTTACCTCATAAAGACATGAGCCGCATAGACATTTATACGGACAGAAAGGGATTTAGGACGAACTTTTACATTCCTGTATCAAGCCACTGTTTACATGATGATACATACGTTTATTTTATATTGCTCTTGGCGTGTCTAATTGAAGTCTTGCAATGCTGAAACTAATCATGAGATCCCAATGCAAATACGAAAAGACTACATAATACAGAATTGAAGTATTCTGGTATCATCAATCATCCACTTTACATTTCCAGTTGTGCCTATACTGACGAAACGAACACGATCCCTTGCCGGCCACTCGATTTTCTAAAAAATAGCAACTGTAAAAATATGATCATGATTTGAATATTAAACAGAGAAATGAAAAAATTATTAACCGCCGAACATCAGCGTGAAACAACGTAACACCAAACGGTCATAAAATTATAAGGGGGAGCTTGGACACTGATGGTATAACCCACCATTCGTTACTAACCTTTATTATCAGTGACACTGCCTTATTTTTGTAAATCATAGAAAAGTATATGATATTTAGACCATTGAATATTTGGTAAATTAAGCATATCGTTCATCCTTATGGAATCCAATGATATTTGGTAATTATCAAGTAATGATAAAGTATCATATTCGAAAATCTTCTTATGGTTGAAATATAAGCATTCATCAGTGACCTGTTCTTAAGGAAGCCATTATAGGGGCTATGTGGTACTGTATACTGTGTGAATTTAGTGTTCCGTTTGACACATATGAGCCCTCTATTAGAATTAAACATTACCTTAGGGACATTATTCCCTTCCATGAGAAGTTAACTTCATGTTCGAGATGGTAAGACCCAATGGGAATTATACTAATGTTTTGGTCAATATGGCCACTACATGAAAAATTAAATCAACATATGTCACTTTATCTCTCTATAAGAATTGTAACCATATGCCCCAGACTCTATAGTTCTCTGCGAGAACAAAAACTTATGTTTTGGACGGTATGGTTTCCTACGAAATTTAACATTATTATCGGGACGTTTTTCTCATCCTCTTACCCATGTGAGTTAATATTAAGCTTGGGACCGTATGGCCCCTTATGGGACTTTTACAATTATGTTTGGAACAATATGGCTCCTATATGAAAGTTTAAAATTACAGTTGTCACTATAGTATTATGTAAGAACGTTACCATTACGTATAGGACAACAACAGAAAGGTAGGACAGATGACCTTCTTTGAGAAACGCAATGTTCTTACACCAAGTCAAAAACAAAGAGATGCACGAGGTACCTTTTTGCACTATTCATAGTTGCTATTGTCAGAAAAAGAGCGAGAGAGAAAGACCGACAGAGTGAAGAGAGTGAGAGACAGAGAGAAAAATAATGCAACCTTATACGTATGTCGCCAAATTCCTTATTTTGTTTCTTCTTTGTAGTTTTCAGTAAGAAATTATCGGTTGTGACTATGGGAATTGTAATATGATGGAGGGCAAACATTACTATCCTTGCAATCCAATATACGTTCTTAAAAGATACACATTCATTAGTAAATCCATAGGTACAGTTTGTTGTCTGATTTCTCGCCAATGCACTTGTCGATCTACATTTTAATATAGAATGGATAATTGTTTCGTTGAACTCTAGTTCGTTGTCGGAATGCCTGTAGAAAATATGTGCATTTTCTTTCGTTGCAACATTTGCGAAGTTTTCTGGTAAAGTTCCGATGCTCATTTTTTTTTTTACATTTACAACATTATAACATAAACAATGAAGGTCGATTTCAGATACACTTTAATAAATACTGTCGCATTGTTTGATACATCAATTTCTCATGAGAAAAAATGTACATAAAATCATGTCAACATGGATCAGTTGATTCATGAGAAGAATAGTAATCAAATTGTTCTTGTTGCAGAGAAATAGAGAGACAGAATGAGGTGAACGTGTATGCAGTTTTACTTAATTCTCGACTTTTATGTTATTTTTATTATTGCAAAAGCAGGAATGCGCCACATGGCTTTAGAATAGCAAATTAAAGTTCACTGACATGCTTTACCTAGTGACAAACACTTTCTTGTACAGTCAAATGTGTGTTACTGTAATCTAACACCTAACTTAGAAGCAAACATGTAAATGGAAAGGAGTATGAGATGAGAACAAACACACTTTCTTACAAACTATCACCAACAGCTACAAACAAAAACTGACGGGGAATAGTGAATAGGATATGATAACATACACACTTTGAAACACCTCAACGCTCACGCCTACAAATATCCCGATACAGGAGGGAGGGGTTTGGGAGGGGGGTAGAGGTATTTGTTTCATAAAAACATATAATCACGCAATGAAAGATAGTCACGGACAAACATATGGGATAGCAATTATGTTGAGTAATCTATTTTAAAAATAATTGTTCGTTATTAATGCACTGGACAGCTGTACCACCTAGTCGTGGCGCAACATCATCGACCGCTCTTGAGCCATTTTTCTCATGAGAATGTGTTTAAGGAGAATGAGAACTTAAAACAAAGCTTGTCTCACTCTGCTTTATGAGACATAGAACAACAAAATGTAATTCATTTGTTTAGCTCTTAGAACTGGAACGATCTGAGATTCTCTTGCATACTACCTTGATAAACGATGACTGCAGATATTGGATATTAAATTCCTGACCCGAAGTTTTTTAAGTCTTGTAAACAAAACTCAATATCAAGGTCGAAATCTGACAACTTAGAAGTATTATAACTTGGATTATAATGAAGTTAAACTCTTAAATCTGTCAGTATCGTCTAAACTACGGTTGCTTTATTAGCCTGCAAAATTTCTGTTGCGTTGATTATTCCTGAATTTCTTGCTTAACGAGTTTCAGAAATACGGGAACTAGTCTTCTTTAGTGTTTTGTAGTCTATATCTTGTCAGAAAAACAAGACATCATGATTTAGGTTTAAGGACGAACATTGCATAGTCTCTAAGTTCAATCAATAAAACAAAATCACACAAGCGCTAGTATTCTATTCATGTAGTTTTATCAAACCACGAGTTGACATACTTGCCAAACGACAAAGTAGTGCGACAGTTTATTTAATTTTGTACATGAGAACCGAAATATACAATATATATCTATAGGGCTTAAGAGATAAATACCGTACATAAAGGATTTTTTTCTCATCTTTCCTGTGTAAGTAGCATTGGTTTCCCGGGAGAAGGCCTACTGGAGATATTATCATGACTAACCAGATCTAAACCTTCGTTGTAATGTGCAGAGTGCAAGACACTTACCGATATACAACTTCTACCTATTTCATAGTTTCATCGCCGCTACACAATTCATAATTGCGTGGATGTAGCTTTAGAAATCGTCCAGTAAAAGGAATTCGTCTGTATTTTCGTCAGCATAATCACAACTTTAATCGTACAACCCTTGCATGTTGATTTGTTAAATAGCACAGCCCACCTTTGTTTCATGTCAACTGAGGGGGGGGGGAGAATAGGGCATAAAGAACTATGATTTTTTTTATTAGTGGGGCATGAAATTCACTTACAATGATGTGCTGTAACAAATATCAAATTTATTTAGGAGTGGTTGAAAGCTGAAATACTGATATAAATTTGATATTTCATCAATTGAAGATATACATATATATATTATATGTATATATATGTATATGCCTCTGCTATATATATATATATATATATATATATATATATATATTGTGTGTGTGTGCCCTATTAGAGAGGCGTCGTGCCCGATAAAGGATTGGCATTGTAATCAAAATGTTATTCTGTGTTATTGATGTTGTTGTATTGTTCTTTTTGCTTTTAACGACACTTTTAACACTTAAATGGTTATATCAGGCGGACGAACGGGAACTAAATGCATGTCCCAAGAGTACACCGAGGCAGGCAACAGGGACTGTCCTGGGCTGGTTTCGCAGGTTAAATATACTCAACACAGTGTGCTAAAAGTGCCGTTAAAAGACAGACCACCCACCCCCAATCAAATATTTACTATTATTAACTATTATTTTTTACATCGACAAAGGTAGTAAAATAAACAAGTTTTAATAAAATATATGGTACGATTAGAACCTGATTCTACCATGTGGCTGTCGGACGTTTTTCAAAATATATTGGCTTACACTGCCTAGCGTGAGGTTGACTTGTTCTGTTGAACAATCTGTTTTAACTAGCCATTTTAATTTTTTGCCTTATATTTATTTCTTCATAGTTTTGGAGAAAATTAAGTACAGGAGACATAATTTCAATGCGGCATACACAGTGTGTCTTTTAAATTGATCCTGTATTTTTGTGCACTATACGGAAGTACGGTACAGTACATACATATATTGTTTCAAGTTAATAATGCTAAAACTGGAAGAAAAATCGTGAATTAAAAGCTCTTAAACATATTTAACCTTTACCATACTCAGTGGATAATAGTAAGCTGTATTATCGGATATGCATTTGTGCATGTATGAGGAATTGCCATACAAAAGAACCAACCATGTTCATTTAATTTTCCCACATGATGGGTTGTCTCGCAGTATAACTAAATATAAAACGTTAAATCGTTTGTTTTATACTTCATTTGTAAGCATAAATAATCTACTTGCGTTCCTGTTAGTTTTTGGTATTCAATATGTTATAAAAGAAAAAAGCTACAATTTTGGGCAAAAAAGAATGTGAAAAATAAGACATAACATTCTTCTTTTCTTCTTTCTTCTGAATATTTTGAGCATAATATTGTTAGGAACAGAAGAGAATGATGTTGCAACTGCAATTCAAATTTTGTTGCAAAATTCGCGAAGTTTTAAAACCTTCCGTTCTCAATTGTTTACGTTTACAATATACACCTTAAACTTATAAAAGGTCATATTCAAATAAAAACTTGAAAACTGTCACCGCATTTACACGCTAGAAAAGTATATACAAACTAGATTGCTTATTTGTTTCTATATCTTTTTTCCGCCTCTCTATCTTTCGCTATGCCCGTCTGTCTTTCTCTTTTACTTCGCCACAATAAATATTATTTTCCTTCTTCTGCAGCAACTGATTTAAGTTGAAATTCTAATTTTTAAACAACTTTATTACGTGAAATTGTTTTAATACAATAATATAGCGTTATTCTCTATGTTTTCATTGGAAATAGTTTGTGACCTAATTTTAAATGCTAGAATTGGAAAGCATAGAGATTCAGAAGTTTTAAAAAAAATATTTTCAATATTACAGCAACAACAACAATTTCCATCGATTGTATGGTTGTCACGGTGACTCCAAAATGCACATATCGCTGTACAAAACAGTTATCAAGACTGTATTCTAAAGTGGGTCACTTGCGTACAGTGGTACCAAAGTAATCGATCGGAATATATCTCTTGACCAACACATTTTAATACTGTATACTAAATAAGTAAGAGAGAGCTCTGAAACCAAAACTGACCACTCGAGCTATAGACATCACTTTACAACATTATCCATATGATATAATATATGAGTCACTATGTGGATAAAAACCAAACAACCTATTGCCAGACAAATGTTTGTGTTTACAGACATGCTTTTAATATGCAAGAGGGTGTTTTTGTCTAAATCTTCATTATATTAAATTTTCTATTGTCCGTATGCATATTTCGTGTCGACTAATGTAAAATGGACTTGAAAAAATCGAGAATTAAGCAAAATTAATTTTAGATTTACTCATATATAGAGTCTGCATATGCAGTTTCTTCTCGAATAATATAAAATGAACATACAAAAAGTAGAATATTGGAACAAAGCAAATACCTCTCTCTCTCTCTCTCTCTCTCTCTCTCGGGAACAGTACCATTTGAGAATTTAGTCAAAACCCACTGAGTGCAGACATTGCATTTGACAAATAATATTGTTGTCGCATTCCTGAAATAAGATCATAAGATCATCCGTTCTACTTTCCTATCACTCTATAAAAATAGAATCGGACAATGAACTATACTTTGCTAGTAATAAATATACCAGGTAAACATAAAATCATAGCTCGAAAATGTTCGTGTTTTCCCAGCTGTTTCTCAATACTAATAAAAATCCCATAAAAGTCTTTAAAAGCCGATCATTTTCAATTACCGTGGAGATATATAGTCAAATCCTTAAAGGTTTAATTACCATGGAACTACATTCGTAATGATAATTTCCATACCGACATATCGTCCCAAACGTGATGTTCATTTTCTGTAGAGGGGCACATCGTTCTAAACGTAATATTAAATTCATACAGGGACCATAGCCGCCCGAACATGTCATGGCTATAGTGGCCCAAAGATAATAATATATTCCCGTAGTGGTCCAGAGTATCCCGAACGTGAAATTAGATTAGATTCCAATAGGTGCAATAAGGTCCCACACATAATTTTAAATTGGGGGCGGGGATAACGGGGCGTGGGGGAGCTTTTAATGATTACTATAACTACCTAGGGATTTTTTCTCTATGAGTAAATAAATTCCAATGACCCTGCATGAGAATTTGTGGGACCTGAAAGGGCAGCTACATACAAGTTATCTCGTGTAGAACATTGCAAATGGTAAAATGAAACTCATGGCACATTGGTTTAAAGATGATTCTTTCAGAAAATCGTACATGTTAAATATTTTGAGGATTGGGAAACATAAGCATTATTAGAATTTAATCATTCTCCAGTAAAATGTATCCATACAGAAATACATTACATTATAAGCCATAATTAATTAAACAAATTGTCAGAATAACAAAATATGTATAAGGAAATGATTATATGAAACAGCAGTGAGTGTCGCATGGCAAACATATTTTTGTACAGAAATTCACATATTTGCAAAGGATGACGCAAGTACTTGGAATAAGTGTTGATCGAATGGAAAATGAAAGATCTATGGTCATTCGGTAAACTTCTGGTATGTGTGATAGTATAGGACTATTAAATCGATGGTCGTTTTTGTAATCATTGATAGGTGTTATAGAATGGGACTATAAGATCTGTGATCATTCGGTAATCTTCGGTTGATTGTATAGAACAGCACTGTTAGATCGATGGTAATTTGGTAACCTTTGGTATTGTGATAATTTAGGACTATTAGAAAAATGGTCATTCGATAATCTTTGGTCGGTTTTATAGAATGGGGCTATTAGATTGATGGTCATATAGTAATATTTGGTAGCTTTTATAGTATGGTACTATTAGATCGATGGTCATTCGGTAATCTTTTGGTATGTGTGATAGTATAGGACTATTGAATCGATGGTCATTTGGTAATCTTTCGTAGAATAGAACTAATAGACCTATGGTCAATCGGTAATCTTTGGTAGGTTGTATATTATACGACTACTATTAAATCGATGGCCATTCGGTAATCTTTGGTAGCTTGTATAGTATAAATTTCTTTGTAGCAGTGTCGACGCTCGATGTAAGACTGCATGTTTGCACACACCAAAAAGCAGCAGCATCAACAACAAAAAACAGACTTGCAATCACATAATTTGTTATGAAAAATATGTCATGGTCAATTGCCGTGATTTTAATTTTTATGCATGAATATAAACTTATTCCATAAACATCCTTATGCAAAAAAAGTCACAGAGAGTAATATGATCTACTTACCCACTCCAAGCCTCTGTCTCCAGTGTTTGCAGTACAATATGGCAGCATAAGATTGAAAGCAGCCATTTGAACCACATTTCAAGATAATTTGAACATAAAAATCAGCTTTTGAGTACGTTTCGACCAAATTCCGTTTGCAGGCTTAATATTTTGATGGAGAAAAGATCTGTAGTCAACTGTAGGATTGACAGTGTAGTGCCAGTCTCTTTTTCAAGTATGGAGTTGTTATCTACAAATCTTCAACTATCGGTTAAAGACAACGTCACAATGAGGAAGTATATATGTGTGATAGGGTCCAGGGTACGATAAACGTGATTCTCACCCATGCGACAGAGAAATCTAGCTGTTTTGCTAACCTTACTTTTCTGATCTCAGTCTAGTCATCTCAGAGCAGTCAAGGTGTCCACGCACTCAGGACTACTTTTAAAAAAGAAACCCTTGTTGTCTTCTGTTGTGCTAAAATCAAACAATAACAATAACGAATATATAACAAAAACATAGTAACTTAAGGTCAATCCATCTTTGAGAACACATCATACAAAACATTTCGAGAGAGACAAACACACACGAACACGATGTCGAGCTATTTGGTATCCTATATGCAGGCCTAACTCAGTACATTTTCAGATCAGAGTCATTAAATGTAGCTAAAGCTTCCTACCTACTTTTAAATACTTCGTGTGAAACAAATTATATATTGTTAGATACATTTAATGACCTGAAAATTGACTGTGCTACAGATAGGATAAAATTTTCAATGCTGTGTGGAACGAACTATGAGTGAAAACACTCATCCATGCACATAGACTATAGACCTGTACACTTCATAGCCTCGGTGAGAGACAAATAATATAACCCCTTGACTGGAATTTCCTTGTCTTGGTTCAAAACCCCAACATAGATTCTATTAATCAAGGGATACACAGGCTATACACATTACTGGCCACAAAAATCCCAACTCTCTCAACAACTTCAGAACACTTAGTAACAGCCAGAAATGTGTTACGTCAAACATGCTTTATTCTAATTTTGTTAAGCATCTCCATTGTACGGAGCCCGTGAAGGGACACACTGCATATTTATTAAATCTGAGATCTCGGTTTACTAATCCGAGATCTCGGTTTACTAATCTGAGATCTCGATTTACTAATCCGAAATTTCGATTTCGTAATCCGAGATCTCAGTTTACTAATCCGAGATCTCGATTTACTAATCCGAGATCTCGGTTTACTAATCTGAGATCTCGATTTACTAATCCGAGATCTCGATTTAGTAATCCGAGATCTCGGTTTAATATATGGAGATTTAAAATGATGAATTTGTCATCTGAGTGCCTCGTTTTGACTGGATGCGTTTATTGTGGATAGAATGCTGTAGGTCGGAGGCGAAATATTCAAGCATCTGAGGTAAGTTGTAACTGTAGATGTTTGTTATATAAGGGCGTTTATTACAATTAAAATAAAATACTACTCGCGAAGTGACGAAGCGCAAAGGTCGATGTGATAGATAAAAAATATGCTTTGCTGTATCATGTAAGCCAAGCCTTCTCTCTGTCGGTGATCCAGTAGGAAAGCCCCACAGTATGCTTGTACAGTATGTAAGTGTCCATGATTATTACGTTTGTGATAATGCATTCATAATACCTGCTTGTGCGAAAAATCAGTTATATTTGTTTTGTCACGGCAGCTGAGTGTTTGTGAACTGGTCCGTCTGCACGTCCATCGTTCTTTATAATCTCTTGAAGCCCCAATTTAGAGTTTGGACTTAGGTTTCCAAGGGCTTGTTAATAGTATGTGGATTTCGGATTCAGGTTCGATCATAGGGGACCCTTGTTCAGGTTAAAAGATCTAAAGATTCCTTATCTTACTTAATATAGAAAAGTCTACTCTGCGATGTCTTTGTTTTAAAATTAGAAGACCGATGCAGTGACCTAGAGGTTAGAGCGTCCGCCTCGTATGCGGAAGATCGCGGGTTCGAACCCAGGTCGAGCCATACCAAAGACTTGCAAAAATGGTATTAACAGCTGCCTCGCTAGGCGCTCAGCAAGCATTAAGAGGTTAGTGTTAGGGCTGGTCGGCCTGGTGTCAGGATAATGTGACTGGGTAGGACATCATGTTACATATCTGCGGCATGAGGCCCCAGTGCTAGACATCACAATAAACTGCCACACTGCAGACATCGTAGCGGCATGACTGCGAAATTGTTAAAGATACGTTAAAAATCCAAAACACAAACTCACACACAAATTAGATGATGTGTATATATGGCTTATACAATTAGGTTTTGGTTTTTTATTTGACCTCCAGCAATTCATAGAGAAGTCATGACCAGACGATTTATCGTATCTGATTAAGAACCAAAGTTCTGTGACTGCAGAACGCTACATATTAGTATGTGGGAAATGGGGTTAAAAAGTTACTAATTTTAAATTAAGTTTTTCATGTTTCAGATGTACACAAGGCGTTTAATTGAGCTGTACTTCTATATGGGCTTCACATATGACGAAATAACGATGATTTTATCAATAAAGCAAAATATCAAGATCTCTGTGCGTCATCTGAAACGGAAATTGCGTGAACTTAACTTGACAAGGAGGAAAGGATATTCTGATTTAGATACTGTGCTTTCATTTATTGAATATCAGTTAACGACATCTGAACAGATGCATGGATACAGATGGATGTATCAAAAGTGCCTCTTAAATGGTTTGAAAGTGAAGAAGGAAGAAGTTAGACTCGTGCTTAAGATACTGGATTCACAAGGAGTTGACTGAAGACAAAGACGATGCTTACGACGCCGACAATACTTCTCAAAAGGCCCAAACTACTGCTGGCACATTGACTCATATGACAAACTTAAACCTTATGGATTGTGCATAAATGGCTGCATTGACGGATATTCCAGGAAATTAATCTGGTTAAAGGTCGGAAGATCTAACAGTGACCCAAAAGTAATTGCAAAATATTTTCTTGATGCTGTTGAAGAATACGGAGGATGTCCAACGTTTATGCGTGGTGATATGGGTACAGAAAACGTCAGAGTTGCCGCGATGCAAAGGTTCCTTCGACGATCTGATGGCCTGGATATTGAAAGTGATAGAACTTTCATATATGGCAAAAGCACTCTGAACACCAGGATTGAGTCATGGTGGGGAATACTTAGAAAAGAGTGCTGTCAAATTTGGATGGAAGAACTAAAGGTACTTCGAGATAGTGGGTTATTCTCAGGGAATGCACTAGACATCAACCTCGTACAATTCTGCCTAATGAGGTTATTGCAGGTACAGTATATGTATGTATGTATGTATGTATGTATGTATGTATGTATGTATGTATGTATGTATGTATGTATGCGTATATGTGTGTAGGTAGGTAGGCAGATAGGTAGGTAGGTAGGTAGGTACGTACATATGTATGTATGCATGTGTCTCCATTTTTCCTAAAATGCAGAACTCCAAGATGATTATTTAAATAACCTATAGGTATAATCTACTCCGCCATCACACTTAATAAATGTCTTTCATAAACAAATTTCGTCGGTGTAATTGCGAGGTTATTATTGCCAATCTCGTATGAGGACGTACAATTTAAAGTTTTTAAATAGATCAATATATAGCTCCAAGCCCCCAGTCAGCAATGCCGACGGTCTAGGTGGATAATATACAAAAAATAAAGTGTGAGGAATAACAATTTAATAACAGATCTAAATATTCAAACAACACAAGTAAATTTCCATAATTGCTCCACTCGGTCGACCATTTAATCTGCCAATTTCATCATCTGATGTGCAGCGTGAGAGTGTTTCCACCCGTCCCTGCTACTTTACTCATCTCTAATATTTCCTTTTATTTTAGAAACTTTCATATCAAATTGGTGTACATTCAAACGCAGGGAAAAAATTCATACTCCACACAGTTGTCTTATTCGTTTTATGGAATTTTAACCTATTTACTCGTTCTGGTTTTAACCTCTTCATTAAAAATTTTTAACAGCTTTTGTTTGCTCAATTTAGAGGACTTTTCCAACTTTTATAATTAATGTCTACCTGAAGGAATTAATTGTTCTTCTGTGTACCAATATCACCATGCCATAACAAATATGGTACCTATTTTTTATTTCAGGATGAATTGGACGACGTTTTGACATTTTGGAATATACACAGAATAAGAGCAAACCGGAACAACTCTCACTCAGGTAGGCCACTGATTCTACACATATTGCCGGATATGGAGAATGTAGAAGATCATTTGTGTGATGTTTCAGAAGAGGAGATAGAAGTGTGCCGTATAGAATGTGCTCAGGAAACGATCTATCCGTGTGAGGAAGAATTATTCGAACTTTGTTGTCTCCATATGGAGGAAAACAACTGGAATCTACCGAAAGCTATCACCGAGGCAATAGAGTTATATTTGCACCTACGCAACTGGCTTTTAACACAACTGTGACCGGCTTGATGCCAGATAGCAATTTCTGTACATCTTATTTTGTCACAAAAACCTTCTTCAATGCATATATCAAACAGTTAATAACAGAAATTTATTTCGGGGAGGCGATATAAAGGTGTTTATGTTTGCTTTCCTATTATATTAAAGTCATATCATTTATATAAATTCTACTAATAAACAGATTCTTGTAACCAATTTTGACTGTAATATGCTCTCAAATTGCTTCGCATTTGTGTTAGCTCTGTAGGCATTAAGGTTAACAAAGGTTAGGCGAAGATATGTCGCTGTCGATAGGTTGCCCGCTTTGCACCTTGGTTTTTATTGCTCACTCCTCCCACAGCTGGTGGTCAAGAAACATGGCAAATACCTTTGTATTGAGGTCTAATGGGTGCTAAAGGAAAATGATTTTGCATTTTTGGCATTCAACTCGATGCAGTCATCTTGAAAGTTTTTTAGTCGCTAGTCCTACTGGATGGTTAGTCATATCAACACGAAAATGTCTCTTCTACAGGAACACTTCTTACAATGCATTGTTAGTAATAAACAAAAATCGTCCTGATTTAATATCCAATAGCATGGCCTTCGTAGAAGCCATAAGGCCGTGAAGGCCGTGCTATCGCCACACTGTCTGAACAGATAGTAACATCGATATATGGTTTCTCATTTGAACACTTCATACGAAAAGTAATTGGTCTTAAATTTTAAAATATGTGCAAGTCCAACATCTGCATGATTAACATGTCCAAAATGGCTGCATCCTTAAAAAAATCTTGTCATCATTTTTCCTTAATGGACGAAATTTTCAACGGGGCAGAACATAGAAAAATATTTAATACAGTTTATTCTAAATGAAAATGGTGTTGATATGACACAAGCACGATCACCCCTGCAGCCCCACTGAAATCTTGTAACGCTAAAAATCAAAATAATAAATAAAATGCAGCCGTCTTTCCACAGTGCGCTGGGCTGCGGTAAATTAAATGTTACATGAATACAAAAGATCGATACCCAACCAGTGTAACTAATACATGAAAAGTAAAATAAAGAAACGTTCCTTCGGTGGATTTCTGCAAATTTTATATCGAGATTGCGTATAAATTTTAAATTCAGATTCAGCTTGGAACTGTGACCTTGGACTGGTTAACGAATTGATATTAGCCATTGGGATAAGTCTCACTTTTAGAATGCGAATTAATTGTAATCTCTGGATACGTTGGGCTTTGCTAGCATGGCTTTTCTCATTTTGGATTCGTTGTCTCTGATTGGTTATCTTATACGTTGACTCGGGTCTTCACATGACGGTGTGATTACGACGCACTTTAATTACTTCATAATGTGTAACACGAATCCCGCGCAATCGGGGCGTCCCCTGCTTTTTCCATCGCATGACACATCAAACCACCTCTGATGTAAATAATGACCATTTCGAGCTGCTTTGAAGCCCGTTGGTGTTTGTAAGTTAATAAGACCACAATGACCACATTACGTGTCATCACTAACGGCAGTGTAAACAATAGTTTCAGATTTTGGAAAACAAACGATTTCTTCAATTTGTACATTACAATGTTGCAGGAATAAAAAAAAGAATTAATTAGTTTCGATGGCACCGCCAACATAAATTATAATATGACATAGGTACAACCTATGCTAGCTGAATGACATTGCATGTTGTCATAGAGTTGTGAGATGTGATGCCTTTTGTCTCGTGCACGTTCTCGGCAATTGTAATCTAATGCTCCCGCGTTGCAAGAAATATTTATTGATATTGTCATTCAATTAAATATAAATGTATCATACGACTACTGTGTTATTTACGTTAATATACCCAAATATTTTGTGTGCATAATAACACATAATGGCGTCACAAATAACATCATGCAAAGGAAAGGCGTAACGACTGAGGCTTCCGAATGTATTTCGAAGTCATTTCACTACATCCTTTTCTCTCTCTCCATACCTCCTTCTTGTCTCTCTCCATGATGGACAAAATTACGTGAAAAAATGTGAAAGGAGAGAGAGAAAAAATAGTTTGAGCTGGATGAAAACCTTGAACTTATACTAAGCAACCTAGAGGAACCGGAGCCGTTATAATGTTATGTTTACAACTTTCCTTGGGATTTGTCGAGTCTTACACGATACTAAAGACAGAACGTCGCACTTGCCTGTCGAAACGAGAAGGCCGTACTTGGCCAGGTTGCACTTATATACTTATAATCTATTTTATACTTGATTCTGTTTTTAAGTTCTTTTTAACCTATAAATGTAACATTGGTAAATATTAAACTGGCTTAAGACCACCACCACCCCCACCTTCTCTCTCTCTCTCTCTCTCTCTCTCTCTCTCTCTCTCTCTCTCTCTCTCTCTCTCTCTGTGCACATTGGTCAATTAGCATGTCAAATGTGACCTTAATTGATCCTGATCATGCTCTGTCTCTCCCTGGATCTATGATAGTAAAAATTGACAGACTAATCGAACAACAAAAGTGCAAAGAGATGTACGATATATACAATTTTATGGTCAGCCCCTGCCCCCGAAAAATAATTGATCCAACATACCCTTATCTCTCTCTCTCTCTGATCGTCGCAAGCCACAGGCGGAAATCAAAGGCCGTATCGGATTTGCATGAGAACCAGGTTATGATGGTAAATCTGACAAAATGACCAACAGCGCGAGAGATATGGAGGATAAAAACAATTTTATGGTCAGTAGCAACGACAAGTAATGCACTATAAATAACTAACATGGGTGATGCAGTAGTAGGGAAAAAAGCTGGTTCTGGCCCAGAGACTACTAAAACACACCCAAACAAATACGAATCGAGCCCCCACCACCACCCACCACCACCACCCACCCCCTGATCCGTATTTGTTTGGAAATTTTTGGTTTGCTCCATTTTTGAGCTTCGTTTACATTTGTTATAGTTGCGTATAGTTTAAAAAATGAAAGTTGGTTTAAATCAGGGGTCTCAAACACGCGGCCTGCGGGCCGCATGCGGACCACCAAGCCGTATCCTGTGGCCTGCAAAATGATTGGCAACACAAGGTGTCATGAGAGATAACAAAGGTGGTGCGGCCCTTGGGCCATCAAAAAAATGCCCTCGTGCGGCCCTCAGGGTGGTTTGAGTTTGAGACCCCTGGTTTAAATGAAGAATGCACTACAAGCATTGTATGGCTAGCATACCGAACAATTAAAGTGCTGCATTTGATAACCGGCAAATACTTCTAAACGAGTGAGGAATATGCTAATTGAAATGACTAACCAACGAGAAGTAATTCAGAAAATTAAAATTTTGGTTGGTTTTAGTGCTTTATGGTACAGCAACACAAGTTAGTTACCTATGGCACAACAACACAGGTAGGTTATTCAAATAATTGGAGTAAAGTGCCTTGCCCAAGGGCACACCACTATAACTGACCCAGGCTGGTCCGATGGTAGGATTCAAACCCGCACTCTTTCGGTAATGAATACGGCACGCTAACCTTTGAACCATCGCATCAGTAGTAGGGAAAAAAGCTGGTTCTGGCCCAGAGACTACTAAAACACCCCCAAACAAATACGAATCGATCCCCCCGCCACCACCCACCACCACCACCACCCACCCACCGACCGATCCGTATTTGTTTGGAGGCATTTTAGTAGTTTCTGATCCATAAACAGCCTTTTTCCCTACTACTGAAGATTTCACCAATATTATTTATAAAGTTCACACAAAATTTCATTTGTCGGATTATTCATAAAGTTCACACAAATTTCATACCCTATCATTATCATACTTTTTTGATAATTGTTTTCAAATCAGGCAAAGATAGTTAATTTCCAATAGATTTTCCAGAATACTCTAGATCAGGTAAAAGATAGGGAATTTCCATAATACTCAATCACGTGATTTTCTAGAACGTTCTAGAATCAGGCAGAAGATATGGAATTTCCAGAATGACTCAATCACGTGATTTTCTAGAATGTTCTAGATCAGGTTAAAGATAGGGATTTTCCAAACGGGTTTTCCAGAACAGCAGTATAAAAGGCGGTGAGAATTTTTCTTCTAGCCATTGCACTGCTACACTTCAAGAGGACATCTTCACCGAGCGAACAGGTAAGTGAAAATTTTCAAACATTATTTTTATTGTTCATACCTCGTCACCAATGATCAATGTTTCAACTGTTGATACTAGAAATATTTCATCATCACGATAATAGAGACAGAATTTTACTTTACCGCTCACACAGCCACGAGACTCAAACAAATCTTTTATTTGTGGTTTGTTAAGAAGATATTTTTTATCGATAAGGCATTCTTTTGACCGATCGAGATCGATGGTAAGTTTAGTATATTTTTGTTGACTTATCGGGTCATGAAAGTTTTTAAATTCTGCCGATAACTTCTGGCTCAATTGTTCAAGGTAATTGAAATACTCGCTGTCATCAGATCTGATAAGCGAAAGTTTTAGCTTGTCACGAACTGCGGTAAAACATATACCTGATGTTTCATTATTAACTTCAACTGTCAACTGTTTGCCGTCCATCATTAGATATTTGATCTTGCTATTGTAGCTATTTGTCACTGTCAAATTTTCAAACATTATTTCTAAAGTTTAGATAAAATTTCATACCCTAGCCGTCGAATACGATAACAAGTATAGATCTATCATCATGACAATACCCAAGTGCAAATGTATCTACTCCATTTTCGCAATAACGTTTGTCATCAAAGTTGCTTAAACCGCGTTTGATAATAACATCTGTTTCGAGTTTATGATGATTTGTTCGAATAGCCATTGTTCTTATAAAACTAACGCCGCCGTCAAGCGCGTACTTGTAATCATCAAATTTTATAAACTTTTTAACAAAATCGCGAGGCAGACCTTTTGCCTTTTTCGTTATTTTATTATTGTCTAGCAATACGGCATACATTTTACTGCGCAATCCGATAAAGTATTTGATGATGCTCGAGTTCATTTCATCTTTGAACTTACCAATAACCTTTTTGTTTGTGTCGTCATGAAATTCACTGTCACGAGGGTAATCGGAAAGATCAAACAGATGTCGACTGTCATATATATCCTGATAGACGTCCTCACATTCAATTTCATACACGAGCGAGTCGGTATCAGTAAACAATAGTCTACTTGACGGCCACTGATTTTTAACAAAATTATAATGAAAATCGTACATGAGCCACTTCGATAAATCTAACACAGAGGCTCCAACGTAAACATCATCAGGTATCTTCTTTTCTGTCTCCGATAGAAATTGTTCAGCCGTAATCCAACGAAATCCACCAAAGGGCATTGGTTCTGCCATAGAATAACCATATAAATTATTACAATCTAGATAAATTATATACTTCGAAGGAAGTTTGGGATTGTACTCTTTCAAGTATTTGTTGTTTGCTTCAGCATATTTCTTTGTTATAACGCTAATACCGCCTCGGATACCTTTCTCGATAAAATTGAACATATCAACGTCAGTCAGCAATTCTAACCTTACTTTACTAAACTTTAACAGAACGTCCCATAACAGCCCGGGAGCAGAATAATACCAACAAGGATCTAGTCCATAATTGCTGTAGCTTACTCGACGAAAACTTTCAAATACGTCCGCTAGTAATAAAACATCTGTTTTCAAATATAAATCATGATAATCACCAAATGTTCTGCAGTTAAATTTATTCCAAATATCTTGTGCATATTTGTACTCGTCATCGGTTATATTTTCATTAAGTTGCGAATAAAATTTGTCTTTGTCGGGTAGCGAGGTTTCATCAAGTTTACTCCAATCGTCGAGATACTAGTACGGAAATACTCCTTTTTTAGTCAGTAGATTAAATTTATCTGTAAAACAATCTTGTATGTTATCAAACTCGCTACAACCTTTTACCAACTCATCTAATGATGCCGCCATAAACTGTAGGCTGTCAATAAAACGCAACTTACCTAAAGTAACTGACATTTACTTTTCAAAATTATTTGGAATGCATTTGATTACGTTATCAAGTTTTAAACGAGATATTATGTCGGGATCACCAAAAGCTTCTACGATAATATGGCTATCATATCCTCGGAAGTTGTGAAGAACAATTGGAATAAAATCTGGATCGTGAAACCTTAAATTACACTGATCATGAGCCGCTCCACGATATTGCCCGGTCAAATGACAATGGTCACGTACTTTTTTATTATCAGGCGAGTCAAAAGCTTTTCACAAATATGACAAAATTCCGCTTGCTCGTGATCAGATTCTTGTTGAGATGTCAGTTTTATCATTGGAGTTATTCTTTTTAAACGATTAAATATATTATCAACTTCGCTAATTAACTGCTTCAGAAGCCAAACAGCTGGAGTTTTACCACGATATAATTTAATCGGTTTGGATAATCTCGAATCAGTACAGCAAATTATCTTGTACGCTACTCCGCATGGAACATGATTTTGAGATTTTCTTGTACTCGATTGGTTAGGATTACTTTCTACGCCAAGTACAGGCTGAAGTAAGCATTCGAAATCAGCGTATATAACGAAAGGAATTTTTAGTTTGTGATTGTGACTGACAAACTGCAATAGACTATTTTCTTTGGACGGCATCGTTATTCGTTGTACGTCACTACAGTAATGCAAATGCTTTTGTAATGTTTCATTGTCATTACAACCGTGCAAGCAGCGATAACAAAAGAACGTTTTTTATTTCGTTTATTATACTGTCCGCCAACTAGTCCATTAAAGTTCTTAATCCAAACGTAATGATTCCTGTAGAACAGCAAGTTTATCGTCGATTGTGAAGATTTTTCTGAAATATATCTCGGATAAACGTTTTCTTTTTCATCTAGTCCGAAAACATTTATTGAAACATTATTTTGCTTTTCAAACTTTGGTATTTGATTTTCTGCAACTGGAAAGTCGATGCCATTAAAATTTAATTTTGATACATGACTAATATACTTGTCAACACGATCAGCGTGTTTTTCTGCTGGAAATAGCGCAGAAAGAATAGCCCACTGAAAACATCTGTTATCGACGTTCTTTACGTTTATACAGCATTTTTTATTTTTTATTTTTTGTGGTACGTCAGTATACGAACTACCGCGTAATACGTTATATTTTGTGGGAAATAAAATTTCAGCAATAATTTCAAACTTCCAACCCGAACCCGATTCTGTAAATTCTTCTATCTTTTACCAAATTTCCTGGTGTATTTCATCAGCTAGTGATGAAAGATCAGTCCCAAGCAAAACACGCCTTGATTTTGCATTAATATAAGGGTCTGCAATTTCCTTATCAGTCGATTCTTCCGTCACAAGTAGCTTTGAAAATATAACGTGATATTGCACTAATATCCTCAGACCTTTATGTTTTTTAAGTTCACGTTTTACAGTTGACTCTAGCAAGTGATAGAGATTTGTTGCAGTAAAATTTACCAGTACGATTTGTTTATCGAACCGATAACTGTTGTCAAATCCTGTAAAGGCAGTCGCTATTTTTTCAGGTTCTCCCATAAGGCTCTTTGTAGCAATATCACGTAATTTCAGCATTGCTATATATATAGCGTAATATTATATCTCTAATTAGTTGTTCGATCGATAACTCACAGCGCGCCAAGTTGAACAAACAATTAGAGATATAAAAAATCCTTATAATATAATGACACAAAATCTGACAAGCGCAAACGAGCAAGAATATCATTACCCCAAGTATAACCTATATGCTGGAAATGCATTAGGTTGCACGCCAGCTGAACAAACAATTAGAGATATAAAAAAAATCCTTATAATATAATGGCACAAAATCTGACAAGCGCAAACGAGCAAGAGTATTATTACGTTCACCCCAAGTATAACCTATATGCTGGAAATGCATTAGGTTCGGTTATTAACATAAAATCTAAAAAATCTATCGGTATACCAACACCAGCAGGTTATGAGATTAGCGTAAGGGGAGATAATGCTGAAAGAACGGAAATGTTAAAGAAAGATTTTATTTACACGTTATTCTGCGATGATATTCCAGAAGGACAACGTGTATATCATGTTAACGGCATGGTCACCGATGACAATATTGAAAACTTACCTTTACAAAGTGAGTTTCAGCCGCACCCGGTATTTGATTTATATGAGGCGAATGACAAAGGAATTATACGAAATAGAAAAACAAAAAAAGTTGTTGGAAATTTGAATAATAACGGATACCTGCTTGTAGTTGTTCGTGGAATTGAAACATATTTTGTTGGTTATCGATCGCATAGGTTTGTTTATGAAACATTTAACGGCGCAATACCTAATGGTTTAGTTATTGATCACATCAACAGCATTAAATCTGACAATCGTCTAGAAAACTTAGATTTGGTAACACTAAAAGAAAATAGTAGAAGAGGAAATACTGGAAACAGTGATTTTAGTAAGGTTAAATCAGTTATTTCAGTAAATATTGAGACTGGAGAAGAAATGAAATTTAAATCAATGTCAGCTGCTGCAAAATATCCTAAAATTCATTCTCAATCAATAAAAAGTGTAGCTGACGGTAAAACTAGATCAGCAGTATCAAAGTCAACATTTGATAGATTTAGTTTCAAATATGACGATCAATGATGTTTCTTAGCTCGGTCTTAGTAAGACAGCTATGTGCAAACGCTATAATATCATCGTGATCAAATTTTAATGTTATAAAAGCACTATCATTAAGTTTATTTTTTTCTGCCGCTGTTAGCAATATTTATCATTTTCGCCAGGCATTACAATAACGTCAACAGAATATACACTATAACCCGACAAACATTTTCTCACTGCTTCGGCTAGTTTGTTGTAATTTAATATATTAACATTTTGATGATATTTTACATCAGGAGATTTCGTTTCCCTGGTCAATATTATTATAAATTAGATAAAAGTATATTATAATATGAACTTGATGAAAAGACTTGCTGAAATATACGCGGAAGATACAATCGCAAGTGACACAATCACTTACGATAAAGTCGCAGACAATATTACAATCACCAGTGATATAATAGACAAATCTGCTAGTTATAGCGAAGATGATATTTTGTACAACAACGAATCTGACGATAAAGATGAGATCGTCGCCGTCGCTGACAGAAAAAATTAGAGCAGACCAACAACTGGACGATATAATGTTAAGTATCACATTGCTAAAAAATAATACAATTTAATTTTACTGTTGCCGAACAACAAACATTTTGGCAGCTTATCAAACCGTTTTTAAATCTAAAGATAACTGGCCAGCAAAGAAGCATAAAATACGATTTCATTTTTGCTAAGATATTCAATTTGATGCCAGTTGATAATGAAAGAAAATTACATTTAATTTCGTTATGTAAACCTATTAAATGTAAATCTGTACTTGTGAAATACGAACAAATTTATAATAACGTTATAAATAATTTTGCATCGACTTAGCTGGTATCCAGCTATTACATTTATCGCTGTATCCTCTCCACTTAACTAAACTTTTGTCGCCGCGTTTCCTAATAACTTTTCAATAACAAATACGTCTTGAGAAGTTTTCTGAAGTTCCTGCTCGTAAAAACTGCCAGTTATATGTTCCCCTGCCAAATTTTCCAACGCGTATGTTACGGGTATTGTTAAAAGTACTTTATCAACAACAAATACTTCTTCGCTCCAGTTTGGAGTAAATTCTTTTTCAAATGTTTTCTTCGTCAAAGAAATTCTAACTTTATCACCAACTTTAAATTTGTGTCTTCGATAAATGTTTTCGTTCGCCAATATCGGATTTTTAATTGCGTCATCTGGCGACATTTTAGTGGTTCGATGTTTCGTGTTATTATATTCGTCAACTATCTGCGGAAGCTCATCGACATATCTGTTTGTGTTTTTAGCTGTCAAATATTTATGTATTTTGTCGTTTAGCGTGCGATTAAATCGCTCGACGACAACGCTTTTACCTTCGTTTCCTGTATTTTGTTCTAAAAACTGCTCAAATTTTTTATTGAAAAATTCTGCTCCATTCAGTCCAGATTCTATTTGGTTTTCTTTCTGTACTAACGATAATCTGTTTTAACGCGTCAGTCATTGACGTTCCTGTTTTATCCGAAACAGGTACACTAAAAGCATATTTACTAAAAACATCTGCAACGTTAAACAAATATTTCTTATTAAACTGAGCAAGATTTGACACATCAACTAAATCTATCGCCCAGATATCATCAACGGCATTTGCGACAACTTTACGTCGCGTAAACTTTTTTTTTTAGGTTTGTGTAGTTCAGTTGAAAGATCGTCATACAATTCTTTCCCAAGTCCTAATTTATATTTTGCTCCAATAAAACCCTGCACCAGCCTTCTATCAAAACGTTCTCGCATATTTGTCGGCTCCATATCACGAAGTTCGTCTAACATTACTTTATCACAACCAGCCTTATCTTGCTCGTTGTCACGATAACAAATGTCATGACGCATTGCTATTGCATCAACTTGATTGTAAGATTCTTGTCCTGGCAGCGGATTATCATTTTCATCTAGTTGTTTATCTAGCGGATTATAAGGTCCAGTATATTTATGGCCTGGCAATGTCCAACCGCCCTTTGGTTTTGGCAATTTGCCAATCAATTTATTTATGTCTATACCTGTTCCTATTATTTCTCTGTTGTTACAACGTTGGCAATATGTGACAATTTTATTTTGCTCGAGACATAAATCTCTGTCAGAATCGCACTTGCATATCATTCTATATTTTTAGTCGTCTACTAAAATAACGTCAGGGCAACCAGCTCCCAACGACTTTATCGCCGGGGATAATTTCTTTAAAAACATACTTTTACTTTTTCCGCATATTTCGCAAAGACTTTTCAGCATCGTCCTGTTGTTCTTTGTTTTTTTCTGTTGTTTCATTGATATTTTCTGTTTTAGTTTTACATTTGAGACAATATGTTGACATTTATATTTGTAACTTAGATAAAATTAATTGCAAGCTTTAGATAGCTTTACAAAAATTTATTGCAATCTGATCATTGGCGTGAGAAGATTGTTTGTCAAACTGTAAAATATACTTTAAAAAATTAAATTCCCTGACGTTGTCAGGTGGCTGGGACATCTGTTTAATGAACATTATACAATAATATCCGCAAGCAGAAGTTCCAACAGGTTGAAGTTGATTGGACGAATAATATATTATTCTATATTTTTTGTTTATATACTTTTTTATTGCGTCGCTCGGAGGAAGTCCAAACGAGTCAAAATAATTGTTATTATAAACTGCTACCCAATGTGTGCCGGGTCCGTCGTTGAAATCTTGTATATTTATCACACACGAACCTACAGCTGCGACACCTTCGGTGTTGAGTTCATCTTTAGAATGAACTCCGTGAAATCTGGGAACCGATCCTAATTTATCAAGTATATCAAAGTTACTTAGCGGGATGGCCGTGTTCCCGGCAATGTTAGTCCTCGTCCTCCTATTCCTAGCAGATTTGGTAGTATACTTCCCGCTAGTCCCATTATAAGTGGAGCTATTGGAAGAAATCCTCCTTTGGTTGTTCTTCGACGTCGCGGTGTCTTTTTTTTTCGTTGTTGTTTTTCTTCGTCGTGGCATTATATTTATCAGTCACATAAAATTTATCTTTAGACTATTTTCTTTATACCACCGCCAACGATTCCATGACCTTCAACTGCTTTTTTAGTTGCGCCAGATATTGCTCCAGACGCTGCTGCTAGTCCAAGCGTTCCTAGTATAGGTAAAATTTTAGGTATTATTGTGCTAGCTAATACTGATAGTGCCGGACCGAAGAAACCACCTTGTTTTGACATCGCTGTTATTTGTGCAGCACTTAAATTTAAAACAAAAGGTTTTTTACGATCGACCTGTTCGTCTGTTTTTTGGTCGACATCAATTTTGTTAAAATACCCTTGGAAATGTCAGGGTTGACCTTTAATGATACCTGTCTCTGATTTGCAACAGCAGCTGCTAATTTTTTAACTTGACCATCAGTCAAATATATTTCTTTTATAATATATTTTGTCATCTTATATACAGATTGCAGATTAAACTTGTACGGTCATTTTACCTCCAACAGAGTCTATCGTGATAAATCTGTCGTTGATCACCAACGCATATACGTACAACTGCGCTGCTGGAACTGCTCCAAGTGTCCAAGTAATTTCAATATCAGCTGTCGAATCAACTGCTCGCTCGCTATGTTTACTAACATCAAAATAAAATATTGTATAAAGTGTACGAAATTCCTCTACTGATATTTGAGATCCATCTTCAACATCTTGATATTTTTGCACTGCGTCGAGCAGATACATGTAAGGTCGAGTAATATTTTTATTGGCGTCATCTGCGAAATTACATTCTATTGCTCGTTCCGGATATTGCTTCGAATTTAGTCTAGCATATATTCGTCTAACATCGGTGTGGTCAAATATTGCATTATTTTGTTGTTGGTTACCACGTCGCGCTTGTTGCTAAAACACAACAAATAAATGTCTCGGCAGTTGTTCGCTTGATGTTGTTGTGACTCGCCATGTGTAGTCTGTAGTATTCGGAACTGATGTTTGATATATTTTATGTTGCTGAAAATAAATTTTGTTTGTGCGGTTTTCAAGCATATTATTTAATTCCGACATTTTAGTGATCGATGGCGTTATTCGTGGGATCCACAACGCAGGTTTGTTTACGATAAATTGTACATCAGCTCCGCCTGACCTAAACAAGCAGTCGTTTTGTTCTGCCCGATCTAAAATAAGTGTATATTTAACTCCGCGATATACTTTATCGTAATCGCGACAAAAGCCAAATATTGTACTTAATGGCAGCATCATTGTAATTTGACGTGTTCCTGCCGCAAGTGCCTTCCTTCTGGTATAACCTTCATTGTAACGTATATTTTTTACGCTAATTGCTTTATTAACTAAATCTAACATTGCAACACCGTCTGCACCTGCTCCTGGTGGTGTTATGCCAAGATTATTACAAGCAGCAGTAAGAGAAAGTCTTGTAGCGTCTGCGTTAGCGGCTGCATCTGGTGCGGCTATATCAAAATTGTTAGCATTAGCAATAAGAAAATTTCTTACAATCGCAACATCTGCAGCAGGATCAGCTCCGTGTACCAAAACACCTTTGGAGAAAAGTTCATTTGATACGGCTAAACCACCAGTTCCAGTATCTTTAAACCACATCATGTTCATTGCGGTTGATCTTGAATAATCATCAGAAAACGAAAAAATATTTAAGATTGTACTTGCAACTTGTAAATGACTTGAAATATCTTCGATAGTTTGATTGGCCAGTTGATATCGGGCACTTTTGAATAAGCACCAGCCATTATTTATAAGAGCTACTTCTGTTCCAGCTGCAATTGCAACAGGCGGATTGGCCACTGTCATAATCTGACCGCGAACTTCTAACATTGCTTTGTGAGGAAGTAGAAATACATCTTCGTCTCGAGTATTAAATGTTCTAATACCAGCTTTATTTGGTTCATTAGAATTTTCATCGAGA
Source organism: Megalonaias nervosa (assembly GCA_016617855.1). Classification (NCBI taxonomy): domain Eukaryota; kingdom Metazoa; phylum Mollusca; class Bivalvia; order Unionida; family Unionidae; genus Megalonaias; species Megalonaias nervosa. Next base: position 28,360 of record JAECUM010028697.1, on the reverse strand, counting down.
TACTCAACATACTCAAATTCTGTTACTGTGTCGTCAGTGTCATAAGTTTCCGCTAAATCGAGATAATTTTTAACAGACATTTTTTATTTATTAGATTATATAAAATTTTATTGCGGCGCCGTTACTTTACATATTAATTTTTGTATAATCTGCTCCCCCTTTGGTGATAAAAGTTTTTTTGTTGTTGTTATCATAGCACGTTGAATTTCTTTTGTTGGAGCGATTTCCGATATAACTTGTTTAATCTCAGATGTAGACAGTGTGCCTTTAATTTTTTCAGCTATTTTTTGTCCCACCGCAGTTCCAGCGGCAGATGCAGCTCCAGTTACAAAAGCTTTACCTGTGTCAAGTGCAAATGGTGCAGCTTTACGCGCGACCCCCGGAATATTTTCAATAATTTTAGTAACTATATTTCCCAAAAATCCTCCGACTATTTTTCTTCTATGAAATTTTTTTCTCTGTTTCATTATATCTGAGGTTGCATAATTTTCATTGCCAAATCTTTCGCATTATAAAATATGTTTACTATTGCGCGCGTAAGTGTAGGTAATAAGTAACGACCTCGTTATTTAGATCCAGCTGTCACCCAGATTGATCTGTCAACTGCATATTTATTGTTGTTATTTGATTTTCAACATTTAGCGGATAATAAATAACTTGCCGTGGACTAATTTGCATGAGAGAACCCGGTGGAACATCTGGCGAGAAACTATATATTGTTTGACCTTTGCTGCCCTGGGCTGAGTAAGATCCAGAAGCAATGGAGCAATTTATTAATATTGTGTTTACGTCAGTTATATTTACCGGCAGTTCACCGTCATACGTAAGAGTTTGATCAAGAACACTATAACTGTCATCAGCAAATCCTATCAGTTGTGCAACACTTTTTTCTCTTGGTGTAAAATCGATTAATATATCTTTTAATTTTAATCTGGCTCTTAACGTGTTATAATTTGGTATTAGATCAAAATTATCAGCTACGCCGCCCGCCCTTGTTATAAGTTATTTTATTGTTTTACTTAAATCGGTAACATTACAAGCTCCTTGCGGAATCTTAATTTTTCTCCATCGATCTCTTATAATAGACGGAATTATAAAATCAAATTCATCATTGACACCAGTTTTTACGTTAGCCATCGAATTCCAACACGTACATGAAATTAGTCCAATTTCATACTGTTTTTCAGTATGAAGTTGTATTGGCGGAATATAATTTACTGAAAAATTTGCGCTATCTTTTGCGGCCGTACTAGAGTCTAGTAATAATGTTGTTGACATTGTTATTTATTATATTTTTATAAAACTGATATTTACAAAATTATTATATTAAATCGCCTTGATTTATATTAAATCGCTATGTAAAGTTTCATATTCGTCAGATGTTAATAAATTTTCCGATCTTAGATGATCAAGTATATCAATAATTTCATTATCAATTTAAGCGCTAACATTCCCAGCTTCCTTTGACGATATCAACAGCATTAATCTGCCTATCATTTCAGCGGTTGATGTAAATATTTTTACACCGGTTCCAGTCTTTTTACTCATTTCACTCATGCGAAGATTCTCATTATATTCAAACTGGTCGTAAAATTTTACATATTTAGATTCTCCAGATCTAAATTTCTTCGCAATAGGTATTAAATTATAAGCAATAATAGCATCTCTAACACGTTTAAAAAGTTTTTCAAGATCTTCTATTTTAGCTTTACTAATTCTACCATGAGCTTCTATTCCATCTTCACGAATATCATTTAATCGTTCAATAAGATCATCATATTTATCTTGTGGCCATTTAGCAATATTATTAATATCTTCAATATCATATTTTTTTATAAAAGTTTTGTATTCGGATTTTGTTATTATACCTTCTGTCATTTTTCTATTTTTTCAATTTGCTTCCTTCTTTCAGTTTCCTCTGGAGATATAACTATTGGTTCTTCAATTTTCTCTGGCGATATAGCTAGTGGTTCTTTCGTTTCCACCAGACTCGCAGCTGGTACTCTTTCTAAATCTATCTGTTTTTACTACGGTACTCAAAATATTAGAGTGATGATGGAACTTTTTTTCGTTAATTATTCGATTAATAGCTTTGATATAAAGATCGGCGATAATACCTTGTCGGTATTTTCCAATAGCTTTGTAATATTCTCTATTTCCCGGTACCACTAAATCGATCTGTTTCTTATTATCCTCTGATATTTGCGTTAACCGTGCAATTTTTTCGTCAGCATTATATTCTTCTTTTAAAATATCGTATATTCTCGAATCTTTAAATTTATATGTTAAGTTAAACATTTTACACTCATCATTTCTTTTTTTGTTATTTATATTTTTTAAGTCCTCTTCAAATTGTGATAATGCTCTTGGATAAGATTCTTTCCTCAAAATCTCCTTAACTATATCTTCCGATTCTTCAATTTTTTTCGTTATATCTTCTAACTTACTTCTAATCGGCCCAACCGTTAAATTTGCTAATCGTCGTTCAAATTCGAGCGGATTATTGATCAGACGATTTATTTCAGCTTGTCTAGCAACAGGATTAAGAATATACGCTGTAAGTTCTTCAGCTAATCTTCTTCTTTCTTCAGCAGATTTAGTAACAATTTTTGCAGCAGCTGCTTCTTGTTGTTCCTTAACTAATCCAACCAAACCTTTTTCCTGTAGTTGCTTAAGTTCTTCTTCTGATATTGGTTTAGTTTCAGGTTGTCTTCCAAGTAGTGCTTCAGTAACTGGTTTGAGAATCGTAGCTGTTGTTTCTGCAGCAGTTACTTGTCCACGTCGTGCTTGCTGTACTTTTTGCTTAAAAGCTGCTTGAGATTGAGCAAGTTTTTTTAGATCTTCTATATGTTTTCTGTACTTTACTCGTTTATCCATAATTATTATATATAAATTTTATAAAATTGTTAAAGTTATAAATAATTTTCTATCGAAAACAAAAACTTACTGCAAATAAATGTCAATACAACAGCGAAACATTTTAGTCGGATCATTTGTAAGTTTATCAAATAAGAAAAACTTATATTTGTCCATTGTAGCTTTATGATATAATTCGATAAATTTATCTTTTGTTACATCACCGCATTGCTCGTTTGCGACATTTCTAACGTCAACATTGTCCAGTCCCGGAAATAATATAAAACAACCGGTATTTCGCCGAATAAATCTGTCAACATTATAAAATCCTTGAGCTCAATAAACTGAATTACATTTTTTATTTCGCGACAGTGAAAAATAAGATCTTATTTTGTTCATCTCTACATTGTTTAGCGGAATATCGTCAAAAACTACTATCTTGTGTTCATCCGAATCAAGTTGATTAACTGGAACAAGATCTTCTGGTTGTTTGATAATAAAAAAATCTTCACCAGCATCAAGATCATCACGAAGTTTGTCATTATATTTGCTTAGTAGCTCGTACTTATCTTGCTGCGGATTAATTGTGTAAATATAAACTCGATCGTAGTTAAAATTATCTCCGAGAAGCAAGTTCATAAGCAAATTTGTTTTTCCCGATCCAGTTCGCTCAACAATAAGATAATGACAATCTGGAAGTTCATTGTTATGTTTATGTTTCACCAACCGCTCTGTATCAAAGTTTAATATCGTCGCCATTATTTGTTATATAATTTTATGTTACATTAAACTGACTAATGTTAACAATTTTATGTAGGATAATAAATAATGAGCTACTATACAAAATTTGGAACATTAACAGGAGATTCATCAGCTGAAAGTACAACAACAATAACAAACGGCAAGATTGATTTATCGGGTTACCTGAAAAAAATTGGTGACACAATGACAGGAAACCTGTTTATGTCAAATCAACGAGTACTAGGTTTAGAAACAGCGTATCCGCCAGTAAGAGTTGACTTTACACAAGCTGTCAGTTATGCACAACTAAAATCCGTTGATGACAACAAGTTGTCGTTGACAGGAGGAACTTTAAGCGGTAACTTAGATATGTTAGAAAAAAATAAATAAATTTGGAGACCAGATATCCACCAGCAAACTTAAATTTTACACAAGTGGTAAGTTATGCGCAGTTGAGGTATGTGGACGATAACAAACTTGATAAAATCGGTGGAACGGTTATAGGTAATATCAATATGTCAGGGAAAAAAATTATAAATTTAGAGACTGCATATCCTCCGGAAAAATTAAATCAAACGCAACCGGTAAGTTATGCACAACTAAAATCTGTGGACGATAATAAACCTAACAAAGCCGGCGATACAATGACAGGTAACCTGGTTATGTCAAATTCAAAAATAACTGGACTACCGACAACCTCACCACCAGCTAATGATACTGATGCTATTAGTTATGCTCAGTTGAAGGAAGAACTTGCCCCATACTTTAAAAAATCTGGTGGACCAATGTCAGGTAATATAAACATGAGAGACAAAAAAAAAATACGACGTATGTTCCAGTTAGCCCTAATGATCTGATAAATAAAGCGTATGTTGATAGTGTATCTGGTGGTGGTTGTACAAAACGAACTAAAAACAATATTGGATATATTCCAATACTGTATAAAGCAACTGACAATCGAGTTGGGCTTGAGGTAAGTGCATCAGCATATTATCCTGAAAATTATCCTTATTACGCTTTCTCTGATAGACATGAGTGGACGACCAACGGAGAAGTTGAAAACTTTTGGATTAAAATTAAATGTCCCAATGCCGTTGCTATTTGGCAATTTCATTTGCGAGGCCGATTAAACTCCAGTGTTGGCCGAATTTATAATTGGCAATTGGAAGGATCAAATGACGATATCAACTGGACAACATTGTATAGCACAACAGACACTTACATTTCAACAACACAATATTTTACAATCCCGACAGAAAACACTGTTAACAAGTACTTCTATTTTCGAGTTATTGTTTTAGCTGCTGAACATCCGTTTCCAGGACTGACAGCATTTCAAATATATACACTCGACGAACAAATTTAATCTAATGCTATAAAATAATGTCGGAACCACCAATTATAACCGTTGCAAAAGAATTTTATGATAATATTTTTAACCCCAACAAAGATGTTGGGGCTGTTAATAAAGTAGCAGAAAATATTCAAAATACGAAATATACTGGCATTAGTTTATTAGACAAACTAATATGACCAGATCATGTTACTAATTTTATTCGCGTTATGCATATGCGAGGGCCACAACTGAAAAAAGCAATAGAAAACTTTGATATTATAAGCAGATACTGTCATCCTGATGATTGTCTAGAAGAACAAAAACAAGTTGAAATTATAATTAAAAAAATATTACTCGAGTTTGATTGGTCTAACATAGATTTGATAATAAAATCAGACTTAATAAAGACACGAGCTCATGGTGGAAGTACACTGGAAGAAAGACGAATAAACGAAAATCATACTCGTCTTGACAAAATAGCAGAAAATAGAAAAATGAAAATGAAAAGAAGTAGAGATTTATATGGTAGTTTTTCAAAACGAGATATATTTAAACATCTCGGTATGTACTACCATGACAAAGAAACATTGGTTAAAATCGTCACTATGACGTCAGACGCAGATATAATTATTAAAGTATACGCAAACGCAATTTTGCCAATGATACGTAAAAAAGACCCAGAATTTGATCCGGTTATTGTTAACAAGTCTCTAAAGATAATCAAAAGTTTAGACGATAAAATTAGTACTTTTAGTGATGATGAGAGAGAAAAGTTTTTTACAGAAATCAATCAAACAAAGTTGGAAGTAAAGTCTGATTCTTATTATGATATAAGTGAGGAAGATGATGTTCCATTACCATCATTACAATACTCTAGACAATTGTCACTACGAAATTATTACAACGAAGTTAAAACAATACTCACAAAACAATATGAGAAATTAATGTTAAAAGTAGCTTCTGCTGTTCGTCTTCTTACAATTGACCTAGATCAGCTTAAGAAATTAATGTTAGCAAATTTCGTAGTCGCATATGCAATTATCAGACAACATCTTGTTCTCAAAAATTACACGTTAGAACAGTTGAGCTTAGTTTTAGGGTATATTGATGAAACAGAAATCGATTACAGTAATTTTGTAAATAAAGCAGATTTGTATGAGAGTTGAGTAGGAAATAGTTTTGATTCATACGCTTGGTTAAAGAAACAGTATGTACTAACAGACAAACGATATGACGATACTTCGTCAGATGTTTATGACAAGTACAGAGAGTTTATAGCTGATCCTAAAAATAATAAATTCCGCGAGTTTCTCGATTCGATTGCTGGCACTAGAACTTTTGTCTTTGTATAAAATATTGTATAATGAAAAAACAGATCATCGATTTCAATCACATTTCAGAAGAAATTCCAAAACAAGATGTTGACGCGCTAATGCAATATTACAGATATTATCATAAAAAACTTTGGTGCGTGAAAAAATGTTATAAATACTACAACAAAATACTTCGGATTACATCATATTTACCGTTATTGATGACTAGCTCTGGTATAATTTCAAGTGGAGCATCATTAAATCCATTTTTGTTAATAATATCCGGCTTTGGTGTTTCTCTTTCAACAGTGTGTAAAAAAATTGAACCTCAGTTTGTGGCCAAAAAAAAATGCCTGCAAAACAGCTAGTATCACCTACAAAAAATTACTTGATCAGATACGATCTTACTTACGGGGTATAAAATATGATATGGACGATTTAATACGCGAGTTTCGTACTATTGACAGTATGTTAACATATCCTACCAATGAGAGTCGGCAGGTATGAAAAAGATTATCAAAAAAATTATGATAATGATAGGGTATGAAATTTTGTCTAAACTTTATAAATAATGTTTGAAAATTTTCACTTCCCTGTTCGCTCGGTGAAGATGTCCTCTTGAAGTGTAGCAGTGCAATAGCTAGAAGAAAAATTCTCACCGCCTTTTATACTGCTGTTCTGGAAAACCCGTTTGGAAAATCCCTATCTTTAACCTGATCTAGAACATTCTAGAAAATCACGTGATTGAGTCATTCTGGAAATTCCATATCTTCTGCCTGATTCTAGAACGTTCTAGAAAATCACGTGATTGAGTATTATGGAAATTCCCTATCTTTTACCTGATCTAGAATATTCTGGAAAATCTATTGGAAATTAACTATCTTTGCCTGATTTGAAAACAATTATCAAAAAAGTATGATAATGATAGGGCATGAAATTTGTGTGAACTTTATGAATAATCCGACAAATGAAATTTTGTGTGAACTTTATAAATAATATTGGTGAAATCTTCAGTAGTAGGGAAAAAGGCTGTTTATGGATCAGAAACTACTAAAATGCCTCCAAACAAATACGGATCGGGGGGTGGGTGGTGGTGGTGGTGGGTGGTGGCGGGGGGATCGATTCGTATTTGTTTGGGGGTGTTTTAGTAGTCTCTGGGCCAGAACCAGCTTTTTTCCCTACTACTGATGCGATGGTTCAAAGGTTAGCGTGCCGTATTCATTACCGAAAGAGTGCGGGTTTGAATCCTACCATCGGACCAGCCTGGGTCAGTTATAGTGGTGTGCCCTTGGGCAAGGCACTTTACTCCAATTATTTGAATAACCTACCTGTGTTGTTGTGCCATAGGTAACTAACTTGTGTTGCTGTACCATAAAGCACTAAAACCAACCAAAATTTTAATTTTCTGAATTACTTCTCGTTGGTTAGTCATTTCAATTAGCATATTCCTCACTCGTTTAGAAGTATTTGCCGGTTATCAAATGCAGCACTTTAATTGTTCGGTATGCTAGCCATACAATGCTTGTAGTGCATTCTTCATTTAAACCAGGGGTCTCAAACTCAAACCACCCTGAGGGCCGCACGAGGGCATTTTTTTGATGGCCCAAGGGCCGCACCACCTTTGTTATCTCTCATGACACCTTGTGTTACCAATCATTTTGCAGGCCACAGGATACGGCTTGGTGGTCCGCATGCGGCCCGCAGGCCGCGTGTTTGAGACCCCTGATTTAAACCAACTTTCATTTTTTAAACTATACGCAACTATAACAAATGTAAACGAAGCTCAAAATGGAGCAAACCAAAAATTTCCAAAAGGATTGTATAAGTAACTACAACAGATGCAGAGCTATATTTCGTAGCAGGGGCCCCAGTTGGCCCTGTAGTCTAAAGCGCCCACCTTTACCGATCATTGCCATCCCACCTCTATCCTCGTGGGTTCGATTCTCGGGCCCGGCCAATGTAGGTATGTGAGAAAGCTTGCCAGTGACTTCCCATGGGTCGGTAGTTCTTATCGAGGTTTCCCGGGTTCTTCCTCCACCAGTTATACTGGCAGCCATTGGAAATTTATTTGGATGGTGTCAGTTTATATGATGATGTCAGTGTTCAAATGGATATTTTCTTGCACAGCTGCTCATTTGATACAAATAAATAAAAAATAAATGCATAACTTTGTGTGGTTAATCATGCGTATTTTATAAACTTTCACAGGATCGATAGTCCAAGAAATGAATAAGAGTTTAAACTTAGTAATATATTTCAGCTGTATAGTAATCCATGGTGTGCTTAAATAATCATAGAATGTGGATGGGGATAAAGTCTGTATCAACAAGAGACCTAATGAGACTGGTGTTCCGCCAAAACGTAACTGTATAACCCAAATCTTTGCAGTTATGCTTGATTAAAAATACCATTTTTTCTGTTGTATTCTAAAGTAAGTCACTAAACCCTGAAATCAAATGGGTCAATTTAATCCCATGTATGAATGAGACGAGAAGTAAATTGCAAATCCGTTTACTAGCATTCAAGCTATTATTCGTAAATGTAGTATGATGGATCGACAGATAAAAAGAGTGGATATACAGTTCCATCATGGAGGAAAGGCAAAATATCAATACAGTCCTACCCACTTATATCGACATCACTTATGTCGACAAGCCACCTATTTCGACAAAAAAGGAAAGTCCTGGTCCCTTGGTCTACTATTACTACCAAAATTGTCATGCTTATGTTGACGTCGAGATAAAAAAATAAACGTACATGTCGACAGAAGCCCTTGGTTCCAGCTTGAACAAATCCTTTGTTTTCTAATCATTTACGTCGACCAGCTGCCAGTTCCGACCCATACTTTGTTCAACAATTAGTTGATCTTGCCGCCATGCTTTAATTGTCCCGCCTAATCATTTATGCCGACAGAAGCCCTTGGTCCCAGCTTGAACAAATCCTTTGTTTTCTAATCATATATGTCGACAAGCTGCCAGTTCCAATTTATTCAACAATTAGTTGATCTTGCCGCCAGGCTTTAATGTCGCGGTCGGATAAAAAACACAGGCGTTTGTTTGATCCTATGAAGTTGGCCTCTCGCGGCGACTTAAATAAAAGCAATGAAATCTGATCAATTCTTGCATTTTCCAAAGTGATCGGTGATTAAAACAAGTTTATTGTGCTGTGAAAGTTTCCTCTTTAACTTTATTTATATTTACAATGGCTACCAACGGCAGTGTAAAACGCAGATTAAATTCATAACTTGTTATCTCCGGGACGTATTTTAAACGTATACCACTTGAGCTGAGCAGCAGGCAGGGTGAACAGACCACTTGGCTGAGACCATTATTTTACAAAAATAAAGGTTCCTACAGGGGCTAAAAAAAGGTCAATAACGCTAAACCGAACCTTCTAACTTTTATTATTACCGTATAGTTTGAAAAAACGAATAATAAATTGTTTGGGTTAGCTCATTTTTGTTATTTTAGTTTTGACTTTTTGTTTTTTCTGTTATAATGCGTTTAGTTTACTCGTCGGGTCACTCAATTTTTGTCGACCACCCTGCCTGCTGATGTAATTAACCAAAGATTTTATCTAGACCTACACGATATCTGGATCTTGGATCATGTAAATTTATTGTAATAAATCCAAACGGAACAGCTTGTGCTTGAGCAAAAAAGTTTTTGAACTTCATCATATCCATATCCCCTGAACACCAAGTATAATAAATATTCTGTAAAGTATAATTATCTACTCCATTAAACACAACCAAAATATTGCAGTTGTCTCTGATCACTTTAGGTATTTGTGTATATCGTTGTGTGACGTATATAACATCTGTATTCTTGTGTCTACCTCGAGAAAATATTCTAGATGGATTTGTTTGTCTGTCCAACATAACGTCATCGTACACCACTAAATTATTAATAAATCCATCTAGGTCATCTACAGATGGAGCCTCATCAATATCGGTGATAAAATCAACAACATCATCACCGTCTTCATTCAGCAATTTTGCATTTTCATTAAAATCTTTAAGTACTTCGTAACAGTGTTGATCATCTACAGATGGTGCTACTAAATACAATTTACTCCATTTTAACCATCGCATTATTAAATTTAATAATAGTTGTGTTTTACCCGATCCAGATGGACCTATTATAATCATCCTTATCGAATTTGGTAATGCTGGGTGATGCTTCACTGGCTTCTGTTTTTTTGTCGCCGAAAAGTCAATTATATCCATATAATAAATAATATGAGTTTATATTGTGTTCGGTGTAAAATTCCTACACCCACTGCTGAATTAACTACAATAACAACAAAAAATAAACGACGTGCTCTAACAGGCAAATGTGTAAAATGTGGCACGAAGAAATACAAATTTGTCAAAACAAAGACAGGTGGAGATATAGCCGCTTTATTATGAAAATTACCAGGAACTCTGTGGGCTAAATACCCCGGTGAGAAACATATTCCTGGATATAATTATTGTGGTCCCGGAACTCGACTTGATATCCGACTTGATAATCAAGATCAACCAAGATCAGGAGAGTATCCAATAAATAAGATTGATAAAGCGTGTAATGTTCATGATAAAAGTAAAGATTTACAACAAAGGCATCTCGCAGATGTAAAATTGATTCATGCATTAAATTCTATACCTAATAAATCTGTTAGAGAAAAACTCGCTAGTTTTCTAGTAAAATCTGCCATGAAAAGTAAAATAATGTTAGGGGCTGGTAATTAATTATATAAATATTATAATGGAATCCATTTATTATAGCCCAAGAGGATATTGGAGAGGCAGATCAGCTATTACTAAATTATCTGAAGCAGCAAAAGTCTCACGTTCTGTTGCTGCAGCTTGGTTAGCACGACAGGCAATATGGCAAATTTATCTACCACCACCTAAAAAAATTCAATATTCACATTTTGATGTCAGCGTCCCTAATGAGGTTCATCAAGCAGATATTTTATTTTTACCACAGGACACCATTAAAATTGGTAAACGTCAATCACGCACATACAAATACGCATTAACTGTCGTTCACGTTGCAAGTAGATATAAAGAAGCGGAACCATTATCAACAAAGACAGCGTCTGAAGTTGCATCTGCGTTTGAACGAATTTATCAGCGAGGACCTTTGCGATGGCCACAGTTATTACAGGTTGATCCTGGCAAAGAATTTATTGGTACAGTATCATCGTTGATGAAGAAATATAACGTTAAAATCAGACGAGGACATACCGAAATTCATCGTGATCAGGCAATTGTTGAACGATTTAATCGAACACTTGCTGAGCGGTTATTTGGATACCAATATGCAAAAGAAATATCTACTGACTTTAAATCCGGTGATAGATCTCGTGAATGGGTTGCGAGGTTACCAAATGTGATAGCTGCATTAAATAACGAAATTACTCGTTCAACTTCCATGAAACCTTCTATTGCGATCACAAAAAAATATATACCCCGTAGAAATGACAGACATCAACCTCAACCAGTATTAGGTAATGTAACTGTAAGATATTTATACGAACCTGGCGAACTTGAAGGTGGTAAAAAAAGAGCAACTGATCCTATCTGGAGCGTGACTACACATACAATTTCTAGTGTAGTTAGATCTACTGGTAGACCTCCAATCTACAGATTAGATTCGAGAGCCCCTCAACGTGGATTTGTGCGTGAACAATTACAGGTAATTCCTAAAGACACACAATTACCACCACATACAATTACATAACCAGAACCTCTACGTCGATTGCATTCAAGACAGGTCAGCATCACATTATCACGTGTATGACCAAGATCACTATTAATTCTGTCTACGGTAAATTGTCTTGGATTATTATTCGAATATTGCCATAACATATTACAGTTACAACTTGCACAATTATTATTCTGTTGTGCTTTTAGTTTTATAATAAATTCAGTATCAATATCAAAGTCACGCTTATTTTTTTTATCGCATTGCTTATAACCAGATAGTTTTTTTCTTATTACGTCATTATTAACAGTTTGATCATTATTTTCTGTAAAATTCATAATAACCCTATGTAGTTGAGATATTCTTCTGACTCTAGAAACTGCGAGATATACTAAATTCGACCATTCAATCTGATCATCTATAATCCAGATATTTGTATCAGAAATAGTTAACCCCTGTGATGAGTGAATAGTTATAGCGTATCCTAACGTCCACTGTGATTTATTCATATTCAGCGCATTCTCAACGACATTAATATCGACTAAAATAATATCATTCAAGACAAGATTCTGTATTCCACCACCAGGAATTTCAACATCAATATTCTGTCGTCGAGTATCTGTTGGGCGATAACATAATGGTAAAGGTAGATCTGAAAACTTTTCTTTATGTAACATAAATAATTTATCCTGTAGTTCATCACGAACTATCTTTCTACTTGCAACTATTAAATCATCGGGATTCCAGAAATTTAGAAAATCACTCATAGAAGTCTCTGGAATTACTCCTCGCATTATTTCACATTGTACTCTGTCTGGCTGTAGTCTGATTAATCTTTTAAATTCCTTCAGCGGTTCATCAATAGCTCTATGGTCATCATTTATTTCCTCGTAATAATCTACGTTATTCTTCAGCCATTCATGTGGAGACTGTCCAATAAAGGGTGGTGGTTGACCATGATCACCGCACATTATTATAGCAGTATTCTTTGCCAATAGCCAATCAAGAAATGTTTTTAATATTTCTAACGACACCGTGCATATCTCGTCCCATATAATATATTTAGGTATATATTTCTCACCCATTCGCTCAGGAGTCCATGTGTCTCCACACCATCTAAAGAAACTATGATAAGTACACGATTTTACTCCTCGCTCTTTTATTTCTCTGGCTAATTTATGTGTCGGTGTCAAAACAATTATATCTGAATTATTATTCATGAATAATTTAATCACACGAGTTGTTTTACCTGACCCTCCACACCCATTAAGATAAACGGTTTTATGTCTAGATACAGGATCGTATACAGATGGTGCTGATGACTTTGATATTTGATTATTATTTTTGTGATATATTTCCTTAATTTCAACGTCGGCGGATTCAGAATAACTAAGTATATTTTCTTGTTTTATTCTCCATGACCCCCATTCACCATTACCAAGTAGCGGTTTTAACAAATCTGTATATTTTTTATTTATATAACACGAATTCGTGGCGACTCTGACAGCATTACGAGGAAATCTATTTATCATAGACAGTAGATTTATAGAAACATATGCCAATATAGATGATCTTAAATGAGTAAACTGCGGTGAGTCACCATCAAGATAACTCACAATTGTACCTAGTTTGGTTCCGTCTGACAAATAAGCATTACTCCGATTTATAAATGTATTTTTTCCGTTGTATCAGCTATTATAAAATCGAGTTCAGCATCGTCCATAATCAATCTTGTACAGTGTCTTTTATGATCATAGGCTCCTCCTTGAGTAAATTTACCAATTATCTTTCTACCAAGATCTTTTGCAAGTTTTTCATCATGCTCGTCTCTGCATTTACGTATAGTATTAGTAATTTTAATAATGTCGTCTTCATTAAGATTAGGTAATTCTTTCCTGGCATCATCAATATTAAATCTATTTGGTTCTGGTAACCAAACTTGCTTCTGTGGACTATACGATATAATCGCCTCACTCACCTGTAAAGATATTAAAATTCCAACATCAAGCATATATCGCAATAGTACTATTGGAACCCAACATTTTTCTGAAAAATGTCTTCCAAACCAAGCATAAGTAATCGGATGGAGATTTTCTGCAAACTCGAATGATTCTACATGAGCAAATCCGGTTAAATCAAAATCTGGTAAATGTCCGTTTATCGCAACCCTGGTCATCTCGTGTGATGGATGTCCGAATCTCTTAAAGTATTCAGAATATTCTCCGTATCCAAGAAAACGTCCAGGATAACACGCTGCCATATCAACGGAAATAACGTCATTACACTTATATTTAGTATTCCATAATCCTCCGTGTCCATATTCTACGCAGCTTTTATGAATATCTTCAAGAAATTCCGATCGTGTTGGTTTCCATAAATTTTTCTCTTGAGCGAAATGAGCCGCTACAGATGGAACTGTAAAACAATTATTTAATAATAGTCTAACTTTGACATCGTCTGAAGTATATTTCAGCGCAAGATGTTCCATTTTTACATTAAGAGATTCTGTACGGTAAATATCACCATTAGGCCGTACAAACTGATCGTAATGATCATATTCTGAACTTTGAAATAACCAAACGGACACAGGGTCACTTTTACTGATATTTTTGATAAAATCGAATATATGTCCATCATAAAATTTAACCGCTCTATCTCGTCGAAATATTGTTACTGCTGAGGTCCATGCGTGCGAATTATGATCAATAATATCTATTGGAGCTCCTCTTGATTCATATTTTGGTTTATATAAAATCTCTCCTGTCAGCGTTTTTACTGTTATTGGAAATTTTAATTTCTTTTCTAGTTCAGCGACATCTTTGATAGACGCTCCGGTATCTTTAACTGATTCTGCCCATGTATTTATTTTTTTACGTCGTAAATCTGTTAAACCATTACCACGTATCGCGTTTATGAAATGTTCTGTAACTCGTTCAGCTACACAGTTTATTCTTGACTCTGACAGTTTCATAGGCTTTAGATCCCCGACGTCAGGTTTGTTATTAAGCGGATATATTGCATATACAACTGCAGTCACAGGGTAGCCCCGTTCATAATATGGTTTATCAATACCAGTCAGTATTCCGGGCTTAGATTTATTATTTAAGAGAATAATATTATTTCCTGACTGTATGCGTACTGGATCGCGCTTATCACGAATAATCCAAATATCTTCTTCTGTATTTACAATAAATTTTATTAAAATAAAATATTTTTGATCATCAAGGTGATTAATAATTACTTTTCCCCGTTTGTCATTCAGCATATTAGTAACATTTCCAACTCTGAATGTTGACCATACATGAGCAGCGCCATCGTCACGAAATTCATTTTTTGCTTCACGAATACGTTCGGTTACATCCTCATTTGTTAATGCCAGATCTTGCATTAAAGTACTAAATTTATATTCTGATAGTCTGTCAAGATCGAATCTAGCTTTTTTAGTTTCAATCATGGATAATTCCTCCATATAATTAAAACAAATATTTAAATTAAAATTTTAGTATATATATATATAATGATTGAAACAAAGAACAAATGTGCTTGGCTCAGAATTGGATATACTTCTACTTGTAATAAATCGTGTGTGAACAAATACTGCGGAAATCATGCACAAAGTATCAAAAATGGAAGTACAGGACCAATACCGTGTATTCTGTGTGGTGTTGGAGTCAGAGGAAAAACTCCATTGTGTCTAAAATGTGGCGGAAAAAAATACAGAGAATTAAAACGATATTATGACAAAAAATAATAATACATCGTCAGGTAAATCTCCTATAAAAACCGTAGAAGATTATCTGGTTAGATTTCAAAACAATGATTTAGACAAATATTATTATATATAATGAATCAGACAAATAATGATTTAAACAAATGCAATTTATATAAAATGAATCAGACAAATCAGACCCACGATGAAATGATCGACAATGATATTATAAGAAAATTGAAAACTGAGTACTATGAGCAAAACGAATTTGTAGCACATCCAATATATACAAATTATGAGGCGTCTCGAGATGGTGTAATCAGAAACTGTAAATCAAAAAACCCAGTCGGTACTGTTGATAATAGAGGTTATTTTAGATTTACTGTTGCTAGAGGAAAAAGATACTTATCACATAAATTCATATTTGAATGTTTTCGTGGAGTGGTTGAAAATGGACTTGTAGTTGATCACATTAATGGAGATCCCAAAAATAATCGGTTATCTAACCTGCAAGCTATTACACAGAGTCAGAATACTGCACGTGGAAATTCAGGAAGGTGTAAAGTATTCGGAAAGAGAGCTGTTAAATCCATGAATATACAGACAGGACAAGAAATAATTTTCCCATCAATGAATGCGGCTGCAAAACATTTTGGTATTTGCATGCCTTCAGTACAACATGTCGCAAATAAAACATACAAATCAACATATTCATTCAAATATAATCAGCAGATAATATTTGAATATGTTATCTAACTCTGTCTTCCTAATAAATAAATTGTATATAGTTTGATTTTATATTTTGCCATGGGTGCCTTCACCGTCGCTGCACTCAGTGTCACTTTCACTTTTGACAGAATCAAATAACGTAATCTTTCTTAATTGCATTACACGATTATCCACGATCTTCTTTTTCTCATATTCTCGAGATAGTTCGGATCTGATATTTTCGATCGAATGTGCAAGAGGCGCAAATAGCTTTACCTGTTTGTCATTTACCACCGCCAAGGATTCAAGCATAGACTGATAGATTATTTTACAAATTTATAATTGGATGGTAATGTGTATTTATTGTCAATTTTTCTTTGTTTTAATATTTCATAATCGCATAATTTTTTTTTCAGGATCGAGATTATCAGATAGATTTATTCCACTATGTTTTAATTTTTTAATAGCAGAAATAATATCGTTAATGTTTTCTTGGTTCATTATATAATAATTATTTCTTTAAAATAAAAAATAATATCAGTCTCTGAATAATTATTTAAAAAAATATAGTCCCCGTAACCCCATGTGAACCTCTAAGTTACCATATGACATCCTAGCAGGATCAGAAGGTCAGGGGACTGTTTTGAGGATGATTATGATTATGATTATATATACATATGGTTATGATTTTGATTTTTGCGGACAGCACAAACATAAACGTATCCTAATGACATATGATTGAATGGTTATGAAATATATACAAATGGTGATGACGGGGGAATCTTGTCTACGTCCAACAGGTTTTGTACACTCTCCCCCCATACAAAACCCCGGGGAGTGTAAAAGGTACACCCTTCAAGGGTGTATGGTAGGAGAGTGTATTTTGTCTGTTGTGGATTTCGAGGAAATGCTCCGGGTTCCCCCAGTTAAATAGCATCAGTCGCCAAATGCAAGATAATATATCTTTAGCATTTTTGGAGACTCGAACACACGAGAGTCTGCACAACTTCGTTCTACATCCAACCGTCTTACCACTTCGGCTATCGCTCTCTTATCAATAATACAGTTAAATTTAAGTATATATATATATATATATATAATATTTGCACTGTCTCACAGAACTTGTATTACTAATGGAAATGTAGAACTGTACTTCAGTTTTTCAAAATTCATAAAATAATTGCACGTATAATTTATAGTTCGTTAAGGTAACAGACAGACGGACCAATACGCTATACACGTATATACAACTGGGTTTATACAGGTAACGACGTAGTAGTAAGGGAAATAATCGTTCAATTTACTCCGCAGAGAGAGATAGCCGAGTTATCTCGCTTTATTATATATACAATTGCTTTAATCATAGGAATTGATTATTATTCATACATTTACTCATCAGATTATTTTTTTACCCCTGATTATTTAATCAGACGTTCTATGAGCGTATATACAAATTAATATTAAGAGACTATTGTCTTAGATCCAAAATGTTTCCTGCCTGGTCAGTAAGTTTGAAATTTATTCTTGTCAGAAATGGATTATGTACACGTAGATAAATTGGATTAATTGGCTCAGATACAATTAACCATCCGGGTGGATCTTTAGGACTGAATGTATATAGTATATACCCCTGTTGGGCCTGGTTAGACTTTGAAAGATCTACTTGATAACTGTCATCAATTACGTCACATACTAGATTAACTGCAATTGTTGTTGTTATATTAACAATACCAGGTGAGATATGACGTCCGGCACCAAAGGGATTGTTATTGTGTTTTAGTATAATCGGTGGTGGGGCTATTTTTCTCCATGATTCAATTACTCCCGGATAATATTCTTCAATAAGATCATTTAATGATGTTTTCATTTCAGCGTTATTTAAATCTGGTATAACAAATGTTTGTAAATCTTTTTCTGTTATTTTATAATGATCAAGAAATACTTGTTTGATTCTGGATTTGTGTAACGATTTCCATCGAATTTAGTCGCAGTGTTTATAATACTTCGATTGACGATGTATAAATCGAACAAGATACCATTTAAATGTTTTATTGACTCGATTATTTGTTGCTTTACACTTTCATTATAATGTTGTGATAATGAAATAAGTAAATTTCTTAAATCATTAAACGTTTTATCATATTCAGGTTTAAGAGTATCTAAAAAATGTTTAATAAATCTTACATCAACAGTATAGAAACTAATCTTCGTCCTGGTGTCTGTGTTAACAATAAATAATGCTTTATTCAACTTGGGGATTCTTTTACCGTCAAAATCGGTAAAGTAATATCTATCTTCGTTTGGAAATCCAAATCTTGTATTATTACTCCATGGTTGTTTTCCTCGATATTCTGGATCTTTAATGAATTTTTCTTCACTCGTTTTAAATTCTTCTATTTTTGGTTCTGAAACTCCATTATAAACAGGTGCGACTTCAGGCCATCCTAACACGGATCTAATCGAACTTTGATAAATATCTACGAGGTAATCAGGAGAATTTATTTCAATCACCGCTGATAGTGTTGGTTCGTACAGTAATTGCTATTTTGATTCTTTTCCTGTGATAGATTTAATTCTGCGTTGGAACTCATCATTAATCTGTTCTATTTGATAACTGCCCGTTGGAATAGCAACTACTTGCCAATCAGGAGTTCCATCAGGCTTATTCTTATTAGCGAATACTAATGAATTATTTGCCTGTAGTCCACCAAATGGTTTTGATCTAATATTTGGCCACCTATAATAAACTCGCAATTGCGCTAATGCTATTTCTTTTGCAGGAATTGATGTTGGAAAATTGACACTAAATTCCGGATTGGTCGAACTTAATGATATCATAGTAGTTTTTGACGGCGTTGTATTAGTGACGATCTGCTGAAGTAACTCCCTGTCTGTCATTATTATTATCATTATTATTTAATTCATTAAAATCATTAGCGATCACCTTAAAAGCGTCATCATAGGTTTTCATAATCATAGCAAATTCAGTATCGGATATTTCACGATCACTGACACACGAAGAAACGTACAAAGATAGTTTAGAGCATGCCTCTGCCACAGTATGTAATTTAATCATATAATCGTGCAATTTAGCATTTGTACAGGTATCTATCTTTTTGGCTATAATACCGAGAACTCCAGCAATAGTCGTTGATGCTGAAACAATGATAGTTATAACAGTAGGTGCTGTCATCGTCAATGTTGATAATAATAATCCTGTTCCAGCAATAACAGCAGAAACCGAGTAAACAACTACATCAATAACAACTATACGTCTTTTGTATTTTTTTATTTTCGTGTTATAATAGTCGATAAAATTATTTAATTTAGTCAGACGCTCATATACCTGATTGTATCTGTAACGTTGAACGTCGATGCGAGACTGAGTTTGATCCATTATACTAACAACGTCATTTAATTAAGTTTCAGCTACGAATTCTAGGCACCACCAGTAACGTCTCGGAGGTATTTCCGTTGATATTAACGTAAAGATTTCTTTGATGTTCTTGGTTAGCATCACCTATAGAGGATTACGATATTCATTCGGTGATAATGAAGTGGCAGCATTAATTTCCGAATCGTATATAGATAACCTGTATAACCCAGTTACTTCTACGGTATGTTCAAGTGTGTTATTTTGTGGTGTCCATGTTGATGATCCTGATGCTACTGTATATATGATATTTTTAATTTGTCCGTGTGGAATTTTAATCAGATTAGTTTTTTGAACAATATTAGGTATTCCACTGACAATATCATTAAGTTTCACGTTAACGTCGGAGAGTTTTATGTCAACGGTTGGTGGATCACCAAAAAAATCTTTAATAGTTTTGTTTATATTTCTACGAAAATTTAGAAAAGTTTGTACGTGATTAGTAAAAGTACTATTGAGTGTGGTCACTTCGTCATTGATTGTTTTTAGCGAAGTTGTCATAGGAATTTCTTTATCATCGACGTATTTCTTCGTCGCAGCATCAAAATCATATTCCGGTGTTCTAAGATTATTAATACCATTATTATCCATTTTAAGAAATGCACGCATTATACCGGCATTGGCCAATACGTACTTAGATTCTTGATCATCGACATATTTTTTTGTTGCGGCGTCCGCATCTGCGGTTGGGTTTCCAAGACCTGTAATTTTATTTTGATTCATAATAATGCTACCTGTAAATGAATCACCAGCTTTCTTAATATAATCGTTGACTGACGTACCGGAATCTTGTATTTTACCCTGATCAGTAAAAGTAACTATATTATTAACAACCGCATTAGGAACTCGTATAAGTACATCTGGTAGTTGTATATTACTAGTTTTTAATCGTCCTTCCTTATCCTGAAAAACGACTACTTCATTTTGATCCACACTGGTTATGTTTAATAAATCATCAATCTCATTTCTGAGCTGATCGAGAGTTGCGTATTTAGATAAATCAGCTTGCTGATGACCTTTACCACGAGAAGATCTTCCATAAATATCTACCATTATATTTACTAATATCTGTTTAAATGTGACGTCGTAGTATATTCATGTACAACTTTGTGAGGTGGTTTTGTTGATTTTGATATAAGCATCAAGTACGTTAAGTACTTCTCGACCACATATTGGTGGATCAGTTAATGTTTGTGTAGGTAACGTTGAATACCATATTGGAGTACTTTGATAGCCGCTAATATACTTTAAGAATTCTTTTGGTGGAGCTAGTCCATATGAATCAAAATAAATAATTCCACGTGGATCAATTGCATAAGCGACCCAATGCGTGCCTGGGCCAGAGTTTTCATCGAGATTAATAATACCGGTTTCAATATTATTTGGTTGTTTTGGTAATTGATCACGCATGAAAACTCCTCTAAAATTTTTTATTTTTAATTTTTTAGCAGCATCTAATAAATCAAAATTGGACATAGGAGATATCAGTAAACTGTCCCTGGTAATCTTAGGCCTTTTCCGTACCATGAATGTGGAGTCCCTGGTAATCTTAGACCCCTTCCCTTTTTTTTAATTCCCTTTCCTGTTGCTTTCTTTAATGCCATTCCAGCAGCGGTTCCAACAGCGCCTAATGCAGCTGCTTTTGCAACAGCTGGGGCTGCAGCGGCTATTAATGCTGGTATAGCAGCAAGAAGTGGAAATATACCACCCGTCTTAATAATATCTTTAATGGCACCCGCAGAAAGATTAAGTTTTATACCTTTATTTGATTTTTTGGCTTCATTGAAATGCCCGAGCTGACGTTCTGTAAGAGATAATTTATTTGAACCGCTCATCTGATCTTTCTTTAGCAATATTTTTAATCCAGTTATTTTTTGATGCTGATTGTATCCTTTTAATCTGACCAGGAGTCAGACTAACACTAACGTGATTATACGACATTATAATATTCATAAACGATCTAATTACATGTTTTCTACTGGAACATCAACTACTCGCATTCGTCCACCAACACCTTCAAGTAACATCGATTTATCGCTGAGTATAACAGCAATTGCTCTGTAATTGGCAATAGCTCCTATTGTCACACGAGCTCGAAAGTGTATATCGACTACTGACTGTCTGGTTAAATCTAAATGTTCGAGCGAAAAGTAATACATTGGATATAGGGTTGTAAAATCCAATTGTGATATTTGTAAACCAGTATCAATATTTTGATCACGTCCCATGAACGTCATCAGACGGTGATATGCACATGCTACATGATTTTGATCGAAATTCAGTAAAATATCCTCGGATGGTTCTTGATGTCCATTTATTCTTAAAGAAACTTCAGAAACATCAACATTGTCAAATATCATAATACTACGTAGTTGATTATCCACCCGTGCAGCATCTTGAAGCGCAATAAATATATGTCGTGGCGCAGAAACACCTTGCTGAGAAGCTATTTGCCATGTAAATAAACCATTGATATTACTCTGGATAGCATCTGTGGTCATTGTTAACCATGACAACGCTGATTTACCACCTTGACTCATAAAAGAGAGTAGACGATCTTCTTCAGTTATTGACGGGGTCATCACCGGCATCCACAATGAAAGTTTTGTCAGAATTACTCTACCAGCATCACCAGCGGGTCGCCATAATGCATCGTTGTCGTTTGCTTTTCGTACAAGTACAACTGTATGCTTAGCTCCGAAAATGACTTTTCTGACATTTCTACAAAATCCAAATATATGTGATAGTGGAATCGCACATGAAAATGCTCTTCTTCCACCACGCAACATTGCTCGACGTGATCTAAATCATAAGTTAAAATCTGGATCTACATTAATAATCATACTTTGTACATCAGCGTTGTCGTTTCTAGCAAAATTTCTTGGTCGTCCTATTTCATATTGTCGATACTCTGGAGAATCAGTTGTATCCTTTGCAAACATCATTGATGGACCAGTTGATCTTGAATAATCGTCGCTATATCTTGCAAGGCCAAGTATTGTCGTTGCAACGTCGACGTCTTTCTGGATTGATTCAATATTTTTACCATCAATCATATACGTAGCACTATCAAATAACGCCATAATACCATTATTAACAAAACCGACACTAACATCGTCTCCATATGCTACTGGTGCTGCAGGATTAGCGATATTTAAAATTTCACCTTCAACCTCAATAAAAGCCTCAGCGGGTAAGAAATACCTACTTGTATCCTGAACTTGCAGTTCAATTCGTCGAGCATCATAAGAATAATATTGATAATCACGCATAGACTCATCTTTAAGTACTGGTGCGTCCATGTCAAATGCTGGATCAGATATTCGCTTGAACGTCATTATTATAATTATTATCGTCTGAAACGAAGACCACTTCGGGAAGTGAGACCACTTCCTGCTATCAGACTAGCGGTTATATTTTTTTTCTTTTTCTGACATTGGTACATCAGCCAACTCTGATAGTTTTTGATTAGCAACTTGATTTATTATTTTACTGACATTTGCAGGCATTACTTCAGTACTAGGTAATTTTACAGGTTGAGGTTTTCGTCGTATTAATCGTGCTAACCTATCTTTAATCGCTGAAAATGCTTTACCAGCAATATTACCAACAGCACCAATACCTTTTTCACGAACAACATCAATAGCTTTCATTCCCAGTTGCTTTGCGATCGGTATTGCTTTTGGGGCTATCCTTCTAAATAGACCCTGAACAACATCACCTAGTCCATCTCCGTAGGTTGTTTTGTATACTGGTAATCTTGAATTTATTACCCTGACCATGGTTGGTCCACGGTGAGTACTATGTACGATCATTTTATTATAGTAATTGTATTTAATTATGTACTCAGTCACTATAGTAGTCATCTGCAATTTCATTAATAAGAGACTGATAAACATCAACGTCCATGATACCGCCAGTAAATAACCGTCTGCAAATATCGGCTACTTCATTAATTATTTCTGGAGAATTATTACCAGATCGTTTTCCCCCGATGAGTATTTCTAATCGATCAACATCAGCAAGAACATTATTAGGACAGGTAATAAGACCACTTCCATGAGTAGTAAATCCACTTCCACTTATGTTGCCAGAAGAGGTGTCTGACGGCCAATATTCTTCTTCCTCATCTTCCTTTTTGATTGGTGTTTGTGATTTTGGAGATTGTATCAATTGCAGTGGTAGTGGTGATAATATTTGTGGCAATTGTTGTTGTGGTGGTGGTGATACTTGTTGTGGTAGTGGTGGTAGCACTGGTGATCGTGGTGATTTAAATCGTGGTTGTTTTTGTGGTTTTGGAGATTGTGGCAATTGTTTAGCTTTTTCTTTTATATAGTTATGTACAGCCTCATCAAATTCATTAAAATCTTTAATATCTTTATTAGATCTAATTTCTGGAATATCAGTATATATTCGATATACATCCTTAATCCAATTAGCAGAGTTCAGAGATTTAACATGTTCTGGTTTTACATATTTTTGTCTTTCATAATATCCAAATGCGGCAATATCAAATAATTGGTCTCTGTCCTTGATAGCAGCAATACCTTCAGGTGTAAATTTATCTATTATCTTAATTTTGGTTTTTGGTTGTCGTGGTTGTGGTTGTGGTTGTGGTTGAGCCCCAGGTTGAGCAGGTTGAATACGACCGGCAATATCAGCAGGTAATGTGTCAAGAGCTCTTTGTGTTGCCTCAGTTGCTGTAACAATTTTCTTTGTTGGTTCGACAATCGGTTTAAATAATTGTGTTGTATCCTCTTCAAATTCGACTTGAGATTCCTGACGTGATTGTAATTGTTGCTTGACAGCATCACGAACAGGTAAATATTTTCTAATTGCCTCTAATCGCTCTCTTGCTAATCTAGCAGAGTGAGGTTCCCCAATAACGACCATTATTAATAATATTTATACTGGCTGTTTAATTTACAGCAGCAGGAAGGGTGAATGACAAAAATTGAGCGACCCGGCGAATAAACTAAACGCATTATAACATTAAAAAACAAAAAAGTCAAAAATAAAATAATAAAAATGAGCTAACATTATCCGTTTTGGTAATAATAAAAGTTAGGAGGTTCGGTTTAGCGTTATTGACATTATTTTTTCAGCCCCTGTAGGAACCTTATGTTTTAGACAAATGACGATTCAGACAAGTGGTCTGTTCACCCTTCCTGCTGCTCTGTCATATATTTTCGCTTTATACCTCTGATTGGTAAGTTCCCCAATATAACAATAACAATAATAATAATAATAATAATAATAATAATAATAATAATAACAATACATGTGTATACATAAATTCTCGATTTCGTCTCTTGTCAAGTTTGTTACATTTGAGATATTTGCTTTCACGAAAGAAGCATGCTAAACAACAAGCTATGCCGATAACAAACTGTGGTGGCTTGAATGGTTACCGCCCGTAGGAGCACAGCTCAGATTCCTGCCAAATTCGATCACCAATAAGTTGGTTTCGCCCCCAGTATAAAAGAACAAAACCACGCCGACAGCATGCCGCGTGGCTGCATGGATGGTATAAATAATATTAAATCCTGTATGAGCATCACTGAAACAGCTGCCAAGAACAAGTCCGTAAACGGTGATTTGTTTAAGTGCTCAAAATGAATTTGAGCCGACGCAGGAAGAAACGCTATACTGAATTTTTAATATAAGAGATAATAAATAGTAATAATACTAAATCTCTGTCTGTCTGTATGTCTCTGTCTGTCTGTGTGTCTGTGTGTATATATATATATATATATATATATATATATATATATATATATATATATATATATATATATATATATATATATAGTATATATATATATATATATATATATATGTATGTAAGTAGGATGTGCAGTGTATCAATGATATACCACGTGATGTATAAATTTTTCAATAAATGAAAACGAGGCTTCATGTAAGGAAGGTTCATAGAAAATCCAGAAAACGCCGAAGGGAAAAAAAAAATTAAAACAACAAAAATTAAAAAAAATTAAATAAAATGCTGGAAATCGGGAAATGAAACACTATAGAAATAAATATTGCAATTTCATATACATGACTATTTCTACAGATATGTACTAATTGTGACCTGGGTCAGGTAGAGGAGTCTACGATTTTTGTTTTGAGTGAAATTATTTTTTATTCGCTGGAAATATAAAGTGCTGAATTATATTCTTGAAAAAAGACATTAACTAGGAATTATAGTGAATTTAAACAAGTAAACATTGGATTATATGACTGTGATTTAACAAAAGACTGTTGGTTCATTTCCACGTTACAGACCATCACAAACACATCAACACTGTCATCGTTTGATTTCTTTTTGAAATAGCGTTACATATTATTTTGAGACTTAATTCATTAGGACTTGTGTTAGAAATTCTAGGATTACTTTGAATAATTCGCAATAACATATATTATATTTACATTTTCACTTTCCATTCTACGGGCAAAAAAAACTATTTATTAACCTTTGCAAAGCTTGCTTGCTTTCGTTCTTTCCTGCTTACTTTCGTTCTTTCCTTTTATTTTGTATATATATATATATATATATATATATATATATATATATATATATATATATATATATATATATATATATATATATATATATATATATATAAACAAGACCAACACGAAGAATATGTGACCGGTCTCGCTTTATTGCTTGATCAGACTGAATTCAAAATGAATTCAATATAGTTGCTTACGTCATTAAATATATTTTGTTTCTAAGTGATCAATGATATAAACAATATGACATAAGCAAGATGACGTCATAGCTTCTACATTTTATACTAATTGTCATATTCTTTAGCGAATAATTGACATGGAAATATGCATATACTGCACAGACTAATGATATTTTAGTACATAAAAATACATAAAACTGGATCTTAAAGATCTCTATTGATAACTAGCTCAAAAAAATTATGAAGAAATATAGATAATCAGTTTCATTAATATTTTTATTATGTATAATGCACATTAATAAAATAAAATATAACATCTTGATATATTATTGACGAAACTAATATTTCATCAGAACTCAATTTATATAATAAAAAAATTTGGTGTGCATAATGCTTATAGTCAAGTCTTTTATTAATAATTAATCATAATATATTGGGAATTAATTTTAAAATATATAGGTTTCCTTTAGGAGACGTTCCATCTCAGAATCAGCTGTAACAATAGGTTGAAAGGAGAAATCTTGCAAAGTATGGGAACTCCTGTTAAAATGTGCGGCAACATTTGGTGAACATAATTGATCGATATAATTTCTTATGTCTGACCTATGTTGGTTGATACGTTTAGATATTTGTTGACTGGTTTCTTCAACATATTGCCACTTGTTGTTTTTCTAGTTTCACACGTCCGTTCGTTTTTTTGGCGTGGAGCAAGAAACATTCTACGTAAATTTATACAAGTTCTAAAACTATATTAAAAAACGATAATTTATGAGTACTTGAGCATGCAGTAGAAGACACATGTGTGGAAATAGAGATATATCCATATTTTGTATTAGGTCTATTTATATGTTGTTATAACAAGAATTCTGCCTATCATTGCTGGCGATTGGATGCGATTGATGTTGAGCGCTTGAACGAAAATCAACAGTGTATAGACTTATCGTTGTAGATGTTTCAACTATAATTATACAGGATTTAATAATTTGTAAATCGATTAAGCAGCCACTCTACTGTCGGCATGATTACTTCTCTTGTAATTGGGAGGAAAGTTTGTTGTAAAGTGGTATATTTTACAGGAGCTTGATTTGTGCTTATACAGGTGATACAATTGCTTTAAACATTCAAGCTACCTATGTTTGTTGTCGGCATTATTTTGTTCATATGCATGCTTCATTTTGCGTAATTGTAAAGGTTAATTCAAGAAACTAAATACCTACAAACAGACCACATTTGATGATAGAGCAAATCCACGAAATACTTAGCTCCTATTTGGGTTTTTCTCTGTATTTGCTTGTTTTTGTGTTGCTTGCTTTTGCATTTTTACGCTTTAGATCAAATATATGTAACAATTTTGAGTGAGAGCACCTGTGAAGATATTCCCTGGTGAAAATATTTGGCAATAACTTGATATATACACAACAACGAGGCAGGTATCAATGATTCATTACACGGCATTTATCAAATATACAGGAATGATTTGGACTTTAAATCCATATCATAATTATACTTTAACTGAGCGGATTTCATTGAACTTAATCAAAGAAAAGGTTCTTCAAAAGAAATAGCGATTGTTCACTTCTGCTGCTATCGGTACTGTTTAGACATCTAGGTCTTGTATGTTATTTATATCAATAAAATACTAAAATGTTAAATTTAATTTCAAAGTAATTTCCTACCTGCATCTAAGATTTTCATACTCAAGGGAAAGTCAAACGGCAATCAGGGACAATTGTTTTCATTTAATGATTTAGTCACTTAGAAATGAAGTCTTGCTTTGATTGAGGGTTTCCGTTTTCTTTCTCTCTTTCTTTCTATAATAAATACATTGTAAGCCTGTATATATATATATATATATATATATATATATATATAT
>JAECUM010028696.1:0-11498 GCA_016617855.1 Megalonaias nervosa | reverse complement strand
GTATAACATAAGTAGTGTGGGTTGATCAGCTCCCCATGTGGTTCCTTTGAGGTGTTTCAGCAAGTTGATGTCTTGTTGTGATTTTTTACGAGATTTTCGATGTGTGATTTCCATGTGAGTGTTTCATCTAGTAGTAGTCCCAGGAAGTGGGTTTGTTTTGCGAACTGGATGGGTGTGCCTTGTAGGTAGAGTTGCGGGTATTTAGGTTTTCGGTTGTTGGGGCGGGAGAAGAGCATCCCGACAGTTTTAGTACTTGAGATTTTAAAGCCCCAGTTATTCGCCCATCTGGTCATGTCGTCCAATCCTTGTTGTATCTGTGTGATGTGGTGTCTGTTGTTGGAGTTTCCTGCTTTCCAGATTCCGCTATCATCCGGGAATTGAGATAGGTTGATGGTACTATGTAGGTATTCTCCTAGGTTATTGACCATAAGGTTGAATAGAGTGGGGCTTATCACACTTCCTTGTGGGGTTCCGTTGTCCAATGCGTATGTTTCGAAGTATGCATCTCCTACCCGGGTCTTAATTCGTCCTCCTGTGAGGAAGTTGGAGATCCAGCGGTGCATTTGTCATATTATTCCGTATTGGTTGAATTTGGCAATTAGCCCCTTGGTCCATACTAGGTCGAAGGCCTTTTCTAGGTCGAGGAATATGGATATGATATGGCGGTTCTTTTTCCTTGGTGCGTTGAAAGTGAGTTTGATGGCTGTTTCAAGTCTGGTAAGTTGGTCTATGGTAGATCGTTTGGGCCTAAATCCGCTTTGATTTTCCGTGAGTAGATGGTTTTGCTCGAGATGGTGTAGGAGTCTGTTGTTGATCATCGTCTCCATAATTTTGCAAATGGTGTTGGTGAGTGAAATTGGGCGATAGGATGAGGTAAGTTTGCGGTCTTTTCCTGGTTTTGGAATCGCTATTACAATGGCTTGCTTCCATATGGTTGGTGTGTTGCCAGTGTTCCAGATGAGGTTGATTAAATCGAGGATAATCCGTTGCATGTTGTCAGGTAGGTGTTTGTAGATTTCGTAGCCAAGATTGTCCTCTCCCGCTGAAGTGGATTTCTTGTGGAGGAGCGCTTTGTACCATTCTTGCAGTTGGAAGTTGTCGTTGAGCGGTGATTTCTCGTTGGTTATCTCCGCAGTCTGGTCCTTAAAGAGATGTGGGTATTTTTGCTCCACCTCTTGGCGTTGTAGCATAAAGGTTTGAATGTGATTACTGTTGCTGCTCGAGAGTGCAAAGTGTTGTGCTAATTACTCGGCCTTTTCTTTATTAGTTTCTGCTTCTGTTATGTGGGGTGTTGTTTTGGGGGTCTTACCTTTCATGGCTTTGATTTTGTTCCAGACTTCTTTCGTGGGAGTGGAGTGATTGAGTGTTGAGCAGTAAGCTTGCCAGGAGGCTCTTGTGGCTTCTTTAGTTGTTCTTCTTGCTTTGGCTTCCATTTGTTTGTAGGTGATGAAGTCGGTGGAGAGTTTGGTATGTAGGAAGCGATTTAGTGCTTTCTTGTTTACTTTTAGGGCGGATTTGCAATCTTCATTCCACCATGGGATGGTCGTTTTTCCTGTTTTTTCACTTGTTTTAGGTATACTTTCCTGTGCAACGTCGTTGATTGCTTGAATGATGTTGTTGTAGTAAAGGGTTGTGTCAGCACTTTGTAGGTCCTCTATATGTTTTGTCCTTATAATGGTCTGGAAGGTGTCCCAGTGTGCCTTAATAGTTTTCCATTTTGGTTTGCTGGTTTGTTGCTCCTTAGGGTTGTTTAGGTAAACTGTTGTGCGAATAGGGAAATGGTTGCTACCAAGTGTACTTTGTTGCATGACCTCCCATTCGGTGATCTGAGCAATGAGTGGTGTCGCTATGGTGAGGTCTATGGCTGAACATTTTCCGTTGGCCGGGCTTATCTTAGTGGGGGTGCCTGTGTTGAGTATTATCATTTGGTTGGTTCTGGCGTATTTGTCGATGTTTTTCCCTCTGGTGTCCGTATGGTCGCTTCCCCAGTCTATGTTGTGAGCGTTGAAATCTCCGCAGATGATGCTGTTGTTACCTTTGTCTTTGAGTATTTGGACAAGTTCCTGAGAGGGGTTGGTGTTGGTGGTCCCTGGGAGGTATATGTTGCAGATGGTGATCTTTTTCCGGCCGATTGTGAGCATAATTCCTTGATGTTCGATTGTATTGGTGGTAGGGTTCGTGGTGTTATTGATTTCTGTGATGTTGTTGAGAGTGTTGTGTATGTATATGGCGATATTTCCTATTTTCTTCCCGTCGGTCCTGTATTTGTGGAACCTGAGGTCGTATCCTTTAATTTTCGGTGTTGTTTTGTTCTGCTTTAGGTAGGTTTCTTGTAGGCATAGGATATCCGGTTTGTTATTTTCTGCATTGATGGCTGATTGAAGTTCTCCCTGGTTTGCAATTAGTCCCCTGCAGTTCCACTGCCATATGATGAATTGTAAACCGTTGTTAGTATAGTCGTTATTTCTCGGTCTGTTTTGGTCGTGTTCCATAATTGTGTCGTTGGTATTTATGTGATGTTTGCTACTTGTGAAGCTATTAGTTGGCTGGGGAGTGAATTTTCTCCAGCAGATCTTGTAGGGACCGGCAGAAGTCCTCCTTCCTGATTTGGTCTTGGTGGGTTTTTTGTTTTAGTTCGTTCCTTATTTCTCGTAAATATTGAATTATGAGTGTTGAGGTAATGGTATCCGTTGTTTTTTGTTTCTCCTTCTTTGTTGATTGTTCAGTGTCATAATTTTGTGCATCCTTCTCCTTCTTTGTTGGTCGTGTCTGTTGCCGGGAGTGTTGGTGTTGGGTAGTGTGGTGTTGTAAGACTTCTTGGTTTCGGTTTGGGGTTTTTTGTTGTCGTTGGTGGTCAGGGTGTTGTCGCTTGTCGTGTGTTCGGTGTCTAGTTGGGTTTACCTTGGTTTTTGATGATGGTGCTAATGTGATTGGTGGTGTTGGGAGTAGCGCTGGTCTATTGTTGTTTTTATACTAAGGGTTTTTTTCTCCCTTTTTAGCACAGGGCCTTTGTTGGGTAGGTTGGGGGAGTTGTAGTTCCTGTTGTCTGCTTGATGGTGCTGGAATTCGAATGGTTGTTGGCGTGTTGTTTTTAGGTTTTGTGTTGTGAAGATATTTTGCAGCTTGGTTATAGCTGATATTTTTTTTCTTCCATTATCTTGATGATGTCTTTTTCCCTTATGGTGTAGGGGCAGTCATCGGAGTATGGGGCATGCTGTCCCCTGCAATTGGCACATTTGAAGGTTTGTGCCTTGCATGCGTCCTGGTGATTCCCGCCGCATTTGTAGTACCCCTTGTGTCGTCTACAGGCTTTTGTGAAATGCCCCCATCTCTGACAGTTGCTACAGTACCGGGGCTTGCTGAGGTATTTTTGAAGCATTACTATCCTTCCATTTGGTCCAAGTTTGATTGATGTGGGTGGGGGGCACGAGCATTCGAGCAATATTGTTGATGTTTCTGTGCCATGCTGATTTTTTAAGTTTGAAAGCTCGATAAATTCGATGTTTTGTTGTTTTTAGCTCGGTTTGGATTTCTGTTTTTGTGGTTGAGAGTGACCCAGGTAGCTTGATGATGGCCTTGAATCCTGGTTTTGGTCTTTATTTTCAGACTGGAGACTGCCGAGATTTATAGGTTTCAAGCGCGGACGCGATAGAGAACACCTTTACGAGTTTTGTTGAGTCGGAACGCTATAGAGCTGATCTTTATGGTGAAGTCAAAGAGCATTTATAATGATAAAATGTTTGGAAAACAAACGACACATGTTTTCAAAACACAACATTATTTATTTAACTCACAAACAACTAACATTTCATATAACATCAGCAAACTTTTTCAAACAAAATATTTTTTACAAGGTTGACAACGTTGTGAAGTGAAGCTAGACTTCCACTGATGGAAGTCATTAGGCCATTGATGTACACTACGTTTTTTCCTAGCTAAAAAATAAAAGATAGCCATAACGGTCACAAACCACCGGTCTACTTTGCCATCGTTTCTATAAGAGTCACGATCAATATAAGTCACTGAATGTTCTAGGGGATATCCAAGACTGCGTTGATGAAGAAAATACACATAATATTATTCACACACCATGGCATCTGTGCCTTGTAATTTCACATTATTGAATCGTGTCGTCTGGGGATTTCTTCTCATAAAGTCGATGATGACGTCTTCCAAAGGTGGTAATCCATACGAATCAAAATACTCCACACATCCCTCTTTAGGGAAGTAGACGGCTACCCAGTGGATTCCTTGGAGATGACTGTCTTCCATGTTGACGACATAAGCTTGATGGTCTTGAGGTTTGCGATGAGGCAGTTCATCTTTATCACACACGATAGGATTCCAAGTAGAGGTATACGAACTGTTGTTCAAAAGGTAATAAAGTTCCCAGGTATCCATTTTTGTTTTGTTGTTTTGTCTTGTTTTTCAGAGGTAATGATAAGTCATCAATTCAATCCTGACTGTTTGCTTGAAAATCTCTGACAAGTAACCGTTTCTTCGCTTCGTCTCTGCACTCTGGGCCAAGACAGCTTCGATGCGATAGATCTCTAGAGCAGTCAGTGGAGAAGAGAAATACATTTATCGTGTTGAATTTGACTGGGATGATCGTTTGGACATCCATATCAATCTTTCTTGGTCAATTCCGTAATTTTATGTGCCAGGTGTTTAGCAAACAGGACACTAAATGTTATTCTTGTTCTGACCATCTGGACATGACCACCAAGTCCTCTTCGTCTTTGTCTTTGGGTTCTGTTTCCACCATATCCTCCCATTTCTTTTCCATAGATCTTCCACCATTCAAAGAGGGATTACGGTCTTCCATAGCTTCAATTAATCTAAAATGATTTCTCTCAAACTGTTGATTTCTGTCTTATTGTCAAATTCGGCATACATCATGACATTCACGGTCTCGGTGAGAGCTTCTGCAAGCTGAAGTTCCACACGCAGTTGACCGGATTTTACAGGGGGGAAATGACCCTCGTCGCTGCCTTGGTCTGGAGTGAAATCAAAGGCCCACAAAGTGTAACCTCCTGCATAGTCTTCGTACGAACTCCCGTGGCTGCTGTTGGTGCCTAGCTGTCCGGTGGCTTCGTACTGGGACAAGTACGATCTGAAGTAATTCTTCTGGGCAACGTTAGGTTCGAACGGTCTGGTACACAAGGTTTTGCCATCGCGACTGACTTCGATCTTGGACAGTCTGTAGTGCTTAAACTCTAAAGGATTGGCAGTGACGGCCCCGTTGAGGGCTGCATTCCTGACGATGCCAACGATTAAACGTTTGGGTAACTGGCCTTGGAACAGATGATCTTCTATCTTGGATCGGAGTCCAGTGGCAATGGTGAAAGTTTTCACTTCCACTCGTCGTATAGGATACTTTGCAGTCGTTTTGCTCAACGTGTGACTGGTGTCATTTCCAGCTTTAGGTAACACTTCCACGCGGCGCACGTAAAGTTTGGCTTCTTGTATGATGGTTTTGTACTCGTTGGCATGAGCCATAAAATGGAAAGCTGCACTGCTGCGATTCCGTCTCAGGCGAATATCCACTCCGTTGAGCAAATACTTGTCTTGCAACCACATGTCCAAATGTAAACGATCCAACAGTTCTAAACTACGTCCTTGCAGGATTTTCTTTCGACAGTCTTTAAAGCCCACATTGTGAGGATCGTCAGCTTCTGTTAGGGCTGTGTCGTTAAACTTCTCCTCACCTGTTGTGTCAGGTTTCCATACCAAACAAGCATCCACATGAGTGTTTTTGGCCTCCTTTTCGTACGTCAAGAGATTTTCCAGGTACGCTCGTTAAGGGTAAGTATCCATGCTACTTCTGTCCAGTATGTTATTCAAGTACAAAGCCACTTCGCTGAACAAGGAATGCATGAAATTGTTCACGGGAGCTACTCTGGCATCGACTCCTGGAACGCTGTTGTCCGTTTTGATCACTTTGAGTTTCATATACAAGTAACTGCTATTTAGATCAATGTAATCTTCAGGCTGTCCTTTGATTTCAAACTCGATTGGAGCTGAATCCGTCAAAGAGGAGACGGGATGAAATTCTACCCATTAGGATTCTTGCATCGTCATCATAGTGGGTGGCATGGAAAACGGATCCAGTTCCGACTTGAAACATGCGCAAGACTCTCGGTGCATCATTTTTCTCTCTCTGTTAGTAATTTAATAATCAAAAACATCTAATTTTCGGACTGTTCTTCTTTTCTTAGTCTTTCTAGCTCTGGGGGTATGAAGTCCTCTGGAGGGGTGTCTTCGTCGTCTCTTTCTGCTTTGTCCTTAATGTTGCGCCAGGGAAGCAGAAAGGCATGGCCCAGCAATGTCCATGGCATTTATAGGGGTTTCTCGTCGAGCCAAAATGTCTTTGTCCGTTTGAGGCAAGACAGGTTTGCCTGTTCTCAAGAAAGCTTCTTTGGGGTTTTGTTTGTCGATGATGACATTTTGGAGAAATTCTTTGCCTTGTGTCAAAAGGCATCTTTCAAGGATTGCAATCCTTGTGTCAGCAACGGTTTCAAAACAGAGGCCATCAAACGAAAGGCCGATTTCAGAATATCTCCTAAACAATGTCCTCGTTGTCGAGCGACTCCTTGGTACACATGATACATGACTTACAGGTCGTTAGAGTAATCGCTTTCGAAAATGGAGTTTCACTGTGACTTTCTCTTTGGTAAAAGGAATATTTTGTCCCAGATCTCCTTTATAGTAATGTTGACTGTCAAAATACGACCTACTGTCAGGTAAATAGTGAGGATGTACAAATTCGCGTTGAACGTGATAGGTGTTTCCACCTTCCACGCTCGTGGCTGAATCCACTTTGAAAGGAATGACTCGCAGTAACGGTACGTACGTGTGTCCCACTACGTTTTACTCCACCACATCAGATTATACAGAGATCAAATTGAGTCCTTGGTTCATATCTACAGGGAATCAAAAATATTTCGCAAAATCCAAGTTGTTTGTAATGGCTGGTATTTCGCTTTTAATGTTGATCATCTTGAGTTCTCCACCCAAAATGTCAAATAATTCAAGACAAAATGTAATGGCCAATACTTTGTCCTCCAAAAATTTCATCACTAGGCGACGAGTTATTTTACGGTATTCGATTGTGACACTTCGTTTGGTTTTCTCCAAGGCTTTGCCAAGCATTGAACCTGGTAGCAATCGTGTTCACCAGATGTTGACCGCTAAAATAATAGCCTGCAGGAATGGTCAACAGATAGGTGAACCGTTTAGTTTTGGGGTCTGGCGTTCATCCAAGTTTTGTTGCACTTGCTCGTCATGAACGTCGACGTAAAAGTGTTTTGAGTTTCAATGATTTTTTTATTTGTGTTGCTTGAATCATTTCCACTAAAGCCACTTCCCAATGGGCTTCCTGTTCCAATTGGTTGGCCTGAGGTAATTTGGCCGTGAAACAGCACAAGGAGTTGTTCGGAAACACCTCCATGGAACTGACACTGGGTAACGTCAAGAAAAAATGGTTGTTCATAATTCCAGAGTTCTGCTGTCCTAGGGGTCGCTGGAAGTCAGAGGAGTGTCTAAAAAATGATTGTTGTTGCAATGGTGAGTGTTGGGGAGGTGACTAACGTTGGATGCAAGGCTCCCGTTGTTCCCGTTAGAAAGGTATTTCAGGGACGGATTAGGAAGAAAGTAACCGATGCAATTGCTGAGTAAAATGGTCCACGATTGTTTGTCTCCTTGTTGCCAACTCAAATTGGCAATGGCAGCACCGATGACACAATAGACCGCAAAGTTTTGGCAGAGAAAGACGATTGGCATTTTAGGTACACGTTCTCCACACTACACCCACAAGGGTTGCTTTTGTAGATCTTGCAGAGAAGAACTGGTTGAAGGAGTGGTCACTGTGGTAGCTGATCCTGTGTTGAAGAGCATGATGGTCACTTCTTTTTATAATCGATGACTTGCGAAGCATTGATCTAAGAATCAAAAATGGGAGGATATCCTTTCCAACGTACCTTGACTTCTTAGATATGTCTTTTTCCCACTTTTCGGGTTCCTCGTTTGAGAATGCTTTCAATGTCGTACACTTTGCATTTCGTCTTCTTTTTGGTCACATGTTGTAAGTCGGGCAAGTAAAACAGTCGTTTTAACAATTCTCCGTTCATGTCTTCCAACTTATAGACGGCAGGATGACGGCCACGCACTCGTCCCGTGACACGAAAGAATTCCGTGGTCCAGTTGGGTAAGTAACCTTTGTCAAAAGTGCGTTTGGTTTTGCCAATGCGCACCCAATCTCCCATCCTCAACACTCCACCTTTCTTGCGGACAGTCACCGTCGGGGACGAACCAAATAGGCTCTCGAAGACGGTCACTTAGTTGTCGGGAGTTACTTCTTGAGGGGCACGTCCGATACTTAGATGGTGGGATTGGTTGTACGCTTGGACCAGGTGCGGTAAGACGTCGATGTACTTGAGACTGTGTTGATGCGGAAAATATTTCCACATGCATTCTTTCAAGGTGCGTTGAAAACGTTCCACGATGCGGGCTTTGGTCTCGGGATTGTCGGTGGTGAAAACATGAATGTCTCGTTTATTTAATTCATTTTGGAAAGCTTGGTTCAGAAATT
Organism: Megalonaias nervosa; assembly: GCA_016617855.1. NCBI lineage: Eukaryota > Metazoa > Mollusca > Bivalvia > Unionida > Unionidae > Megalonaias > Megalonaias nervosa. The sequence goes on along the minus strand of JAECUM010028696.1, from coordinate 2,908 downwards.
CGGTCCCTTTGTCGGTTTGCCATCGAAGATATTGACGACCACTTTGTTCACCACCAGTTGGAGGGCTCGCACTAACTCAGTGCTTGATTTGAAATTCAATGGCACGACTCAGACAAATTTGGAAAAGACGTCGATGACACAAAACTAACATTTGTAGTCACGATTGTAGGTGTCCCAATGTGAGACATCGGTTAAATTGGCTTGCCATTGATGATCGATACCCTGCACTCGGGTGCAACTTCTGGAAAATGTTCGTCGAATGGGTTTTTGTAAAGTGTACGTGGTTTGTTCTTGTAGCCATAGTTGCACTTGAGGTAAACGGACGTTTTTCAGTAGGGTTTTGGCAGAACGATACAATTTCTGAACTCCGTATCCCACAGGATGAGAAGGATGGTAGTAAATGGTGGCTAACACATTATCCATTTTTTAATAAGTCACCCACTCTTTACTGATGCTACTCTGGATGGGATGAGGTGGTGGTTTGGAAACTGCTTTACTTTTGCGATATTCCACGGGAGTGGAAGCAGAATTGTTGTGATGGTGGTGGTAGTGGTGGTAATGGGATGGCTTTGGTGTTCTTTTCTTTTTTCACTTCTGGTTTTCCTACTTTCTTTTTGACTCCTGTAGAAGGAGGAGTGGACATCATCTTTTTAACCCAGGCTTTAAGTTCTTCACGTTGGGGTGTGGGTGAAGGGGACAACAAGGATGCTGCAATCTTATTAGGGATGGGAGCTGCTGACGGTGTTTGAAAGACTTTTTGTGTCTCTTCTTCCTCAGACATGCGTGGGGCTGCGTCTTCCTTGACCGCTGGGGGTGGTATGTTGGTGGTGATAGACTTTTCATCAGGGTCTTAAAATCTTTCAGAGTTGGCAGAACTGCTTCGTCTAAAGCTTTCTGGTAAAAGAGTTTCAGTCGTTGCAACACTTGGCCGTACCGTTGCGATTTTTCCGTTTCTGACAAATCGCTGCGATCCATCAACGACTGCAATTTGTGTTGTAACTGGGACAACTCGGTCAAATGAGGATTGGGAGGTAAATGCGTGATCCGTTGTTCTTGCTAACGATCGAATTCCATCCATCGTTTGTAAGGCACTAAAGTCAGTTTTCGTCTTTCCATCTGACATCAAAGGTCACGTCTGAGATCTTTTGAACCCAGAGGTCCCTTTATTTTCTGTGACCTTTTTGATCTTTGACCTATTCCTTGTGAAGCAGTTCCCGTCATGAGTCCTGTAATCGTTGTTCCCAATACTCCTTTTACCAAGGGTGCAAACAAAAGGTGCACTAAACCTCCGCGTTGCACCAACATCTTTTTCGTTTGACAGATGGGCATTTTCTTTTGGACCATTTGGCGAAGAATGTGTCGATATTTGGCTGAGCATCCTCCCTGATGTGGAGACAAACGTATCATTCCTTTCAACACATTCAGACAACATTCGTACACGGTATCGATGCCGTCTTTGGAGGCAGTCTGTATCTTTTGTTTTCGCATGGATGAAAGAACTTTGGACAGGACGGACAACACGTCTCAATGTTTGGCTAAACGCGGAGGCAGTCCTTTCCTTTTCTTTCCGTTGGGGGTAGAAGAAGGTTTTGTGTGGGTGACATCTTTGTTTGTTTGTTCCGGGGCACACACAAAAATACACTGACATCGATGACTTGGAACATGCCTTTTTATCTTTCGTTTTGGACTATCGCTTGGTGAAGAATGTGACGACCTTTTTTCCTATATCGTCAAACAATCCTCCCCTTTTGGTTGCTCCTCGTTTTCCTTGAACGAGTGTGTCTTTTCTGGATTAGACGCCGATGCTTGGCTAAGCGTTTTTTTCGGATGACAAGACTGTCCTTTTCTTTTTCCTTTTTCCCTTTTGGACAGGAGAACGACGATGGTGATGGTGTGCACTTCTTTGAGGGGACATCTTTGGGCATTCAGGAGCACAAAATACATTGAAGTCCATGGCTCCACAAGCATCCTTTTATCTTATGTTTTTGGGTGTATGTTTTTGAGAAGGGCGTAGGGCTTGCAACCCGTCTTTTTGACGAAATCATCTGCGAAATCTTTGTCAAAAAATCCTCCCCTTTGGTTGCTTCTCTTTTTCCCGGACGAGTGTGTCTTTTCAGGGGGTGACGTCGATGCTTGGCTAAGCGTTTCTTCGGATGACGAGACTGTCCTTTCCTTTTTCCTTTTCCTTTTTGGAAATGAGAACGGCGATGGTGTTCACTTCTTTGAGGGGACATCTTTGGCGCGTTCAGGAGCAAATAAACACTGATCCCCATTGTTTGCTCAGGTCTTTTTATACTGGAATGCGTCGCCACTGATTGTCTTTACGTCATATCATTTTCATGGCAGGCATCACTTGTCGTTGAGGGGTTGGCAACGGACTTTGATTTTGTGGGCAGGTACTTTGTTAGCAGCTGCCACTGCAGCTCAAGAGAAGGAGGGTGTCACCGCTGGAGGAGAAATTTCTTGGAGACACAGGCTTCAATTTTTTTTTTTTTATCAAATTAGGAAAGATGCGTGTCAAATTATGTTTGGCTGGCATCACCAGCATCGGAGAAGTGGAAGAAGCTGAGGCTACTGTATTGTGGTAAAGATTTAACTAGGCGACACGTAGCCGATCGTGCACTTATTGACGCGTTAAATAGCATTGGTTCACGTACGATTTGAGAACGTCAAACCGCTCTTTAACCGTCTGTTATCCACAATGAATTATCCGTAGCAACTTCTGGCTGCTCGAGGCAATAGTTGCCCCCGAGTTAAATAATGGAATCAGTTTATTACAGCACCAGAGGTTATTGGAAGGGCACATCAGCGAACAGTAAATTAGCATGTTGATAAAATTTACCACCGATTGGTTGGCACTACAGACATTATGGCAAATTTATTTACCGACACCAAAATAAATTTGACC
>JAECUM010028695.1:0-26796 GCA_016617855.1 Megalonaias nervosa | reverse complement strand
ACAACCGACTAAAACAATTTTAGGAAAGAGAGAATAGGCATCTTTTCCAGACATAAGAGTGGCCCTGAAAAGGGCCTTAAGTATTTTTTAACACCATTCAATTAACACGGGTCTTCTTCACCTCCTCAAACTTCCTCTGACATCTGGACCGTAGATTAAGACTCGCTTCAGACACCCTTGCCTCTTCACATAGATTTTTCGTTTCCAAAGGGCCGTATCTACATCCACGTCTTGCAACGAGAACAGGTGAATGGAATGAGGTGAACCGCGGTTATTTATAGTGAAAGAGCGGATCGAAATGGATTGACTTCTTTCACCAATCCTAACACGCGTTACAAAGTTCAGTCACAGTGCGAAGTATGTCTTCCAATCCGAAGAGAGCTACCTGTGAAATCACCTTCCCTATATAGGTGCGCTAGCGTCTGTGCGCAGTGAATCGATGTGACATTGTTAGAACACGACAGAAACTACGAAGACGACGAATTGGGGTGCACCGGCTGTGGAGACGATGAGTGGTGGCATAGCAGCGGCTGCTAAAACAACCACAGTCTTACTTCCAGAAGAGAACGATTTTAATTGGGATTTAGCGGATTTTCTCTCTTCACAAGAATTTGTTGGTACCATTACCTTCGCCGCTTTCTCCTTCCTTACCGTACGTCGAGGATTTTAAACAGAGGCAGAAAGAAGAATTGGAACATTTTTTACAACAGCAGAAAGAAGCAGAACAAGCCTTTCTCATTCAACAGCAACAGCGAGAAGAAGAAGAGACAAGAAGAAAATGACAGGAAGAAGAAGAAGCAGAGAAACAAGGCCTATGAGAGTAGGAGGACAGTAAAAGTCAAAAGGTCACGGTACTCTTAGACATTTTGGCAGAGTAAAGGAGTCTGAAACAAATCTATCAGACTTTTTAATACAACCCAAGAGAGAAAGACCTTCCTGGGCTAAACACTCCAATCCCGTTAACGCCTGAGATACCAACACTAGTGATTTCTACCAAATCATCGACAGTAGCAGGTCAAGAAGTAGGTCTTGACCGTGGCAAAGGGAAAAGGCAGTTAAAGCGAATTACCTACCGTTCCTGAGTTTTGTTTTTTATTTTTAAAAAAACAAAAACAAACAAAAAACAAAACAAAATAAAACCCCCAAAAAACATCCAACGGTCCTTTTCAGGACCACCCATCTCTCTCGAAAAGAGACTACTACCAAATGTTTGCCAAAATCAAGTAAAACTCAAATCCCATTTTTCCCATGATGTACGTGTGGGAGTGCGTGAGTGTAGGTCCTTGTGATTATAAAACTCAAAACCAAGAGGCACTTACGTGTTTCTTTCTGGCATATTCTCTGGTACAAATTACAATCAAATTTCACAACACATCACTTTAAAAAGTAAATTTTTCTTCATTTCCTTTCACTCTCTTCTTTTTTTAATTTCTTCACTGTCACAGATTTTTCGTCTTCTTCCTCACTTTCTTCTCGTCTTCCTTTCTTCTCCTTCTGAACGTGTCTGGGTTCTTCCTTTTCGGAGGGTACCTCTCCTTCCTGTTCAGAACCCCTCTCTTTCTCCTGCTCCTGTTGTTTCTTAGGGCAGTCTGAAGACCAATGTCCTTTCTCTTGACAATGATAACAGGTATCTTGAACTTTGTCTCTCTTAACGTCTGTCTTGCTTTGACGTTGTGGACACTCTGTGGCCCAATGTCCTTTCTTCTGACAGATATAGCATATCTCTGAACCTTTATCTGGAAAGGAGGGGGAGTAGTCCGTCGGCTTCTCTGAAGAAAACCTTTGTATGACGCCTCGCAAAGCTCTGATCAGAAGTTCGATCTGTGTTGGTTCTTCCATCTTTCTGGAAGGATTGAGAGTGAAATGAATACTCAGAGGGAAGACACGAACCTTTATATAGGGAAGACACCGACCTTGCATTTATATATAGGGGACCATGGCGTTTATAATGCAGTCAATTAACCTTTTGCAATCAGCGAAACGATCGCACGATTTCGTGAAGAAAGGAGAATAAAGTAAGAAGCATAAACGTGACCTCTCGCCTCGCACAGTAGCTGAAGTCTTGGATCAAATTCATGCCAGCGATTTTGAAGATGACATGAGTGAGCCAGAATCCAGACCCAGAGAGTCTACGCAAAACCAAAGTCTACTGTCAGTATCCCTGAAAAGTATTACCACATCTGAGAGACGGATAAACGCTCCTCTAGAAAATTTAGAACTACGGCCTACACGTACACGGTGAAATTTAAAGATTTCAAGTCCGACGTACCGCTACAGGAAACAGAGGGGTTTATCACTGATGTGTGGAATTCTTTGTTAACCACGCTGAAACGGCAGCGTCGAGCCAAAGAAGATGATCGCTTGAGACTTTCCATTTATCACGACACTCTGAAGTCGCCTGTTTGGATCGAGTTTAGTAGCCCAGCAGAATTGACACCTTCCAAAGTCATCGACAAGATTCAACACGTGCAGCAATCCAACGACAAGTTTCACATCAACGATGGAAAAGCCACACTGTACATGACCCAAGTCGCTCTTCCCAAAGGGACCGGATGCAGAAAGGTGTTATTGGTGGACGACATTCGTAGCACCAAAAACGAGCCTCGTCAGAATTAACAACCCTCAGGACAAGATGTGTTTAGCCCATCCTATCGTGGTGGGGCCCACGTATGGCAGCAAGAACGACACAGTAAAATGGAAAAGAGCCTGGGACAACATTCGAAAATCGAAACGAGTCAAACAACGAAGAGAAGCAGAACTCCTGTTACAGTAAACTGACCTATCTGAAGACACACCCCGCATCATCCCCGAAATGCAAAAACTGCAAGACGTCTTAGCTCCACGCTACACCTAGAAAGTGCACCCTCAAGAAGTGCGCGGACCTCTGTCGTTTCGAGGTAAAACTTTCAAAGACGGAAAATACATTCACGTCTATCATCACGATGAACATTTCGATGCCATTGCCAGTATCACTGGATTCCTGGAATACAGTTATTATTGTGATAAATGTGATTATGGCTATAACAATCGAGAGCAACACAAGCATTGTGGATCAAAATGTGAGGGATGTTTGGCCTCTAAACCTGTCTTGACGAAGGACATGAACGAGTGCATCACCCAGCTTATCAGCGAACATTTGTCAGTCCAATCTGTTACCAGCAACATCTGAAGGCGCAAGGTTCACAGCAGAAAAGTACTTGCCAACTCCTGAGGCTGTGTTCTACTTGTGGATAAGTCATATATACCAATAGTACCAAGGCGCACGTATGTTCAGGAAAGAAATGATGTCCCATTTGTCACCAAATCGTGGATTTGGAACACGAATGAATCATTCAAAAATACCAACCACAACAGGAGGAAAACGATGACCACAAGAAGAAAGATAAATTGATCTTTTTCGATTTCGAATACATGCAAGAGACTTGCATTCACATTCCTAATTTCTGCGTGACTCATCGAGCATGCGAGAAGTGCATACAAGAACCGATCTTTTGTCATTGCCCTCACTGTAGCAAAATTCTTGGAGATCGTGGAAAAATCTTTCGGGGACCTAACACGCTGACCGATTTTGCCCAATGGATCTAAGACCCTATCGACGAAACGTGGCGTCAAGAGGACATCGAACGTTACGGAGATTGCCATAGCTATGCCACAATTTCTCGGGATACGACAGATTCTTCGGAAATACTATACGGAGCAAAGCACCGTACGTCCTAAAGTGACTTTGAACGGAGCGAAGCTCATTACCATGCAAGTGGGACAAGTGCAGTTTAAAGATTCGCTGAGTTACTTCGCCATGCTTTTGAGTCGAATGCATTAAATATTTGGAATGACAGAAATGGCCAAAGGTTATTTTCCGTACTTTTTCATTCCAGAAGCCAATCAACACACCGTTCTACCCCATTTGCTTGATCCTCACTACTATGAACCCGACAACATGGGCACCGAACAACGAATAGCTCTATACGCTTGGTACCAAACTCAAGCTTCAGACCCCTTCGACTTTCAGGAAGAAATGTTAAAGTATTGTCGTTCCGACGTGGACATTTTACGGCGATGCTGTGGAAAATTTCGAGAATTCTTCATGGAGCACGGAGGAATCGATCCTTTGAAAAAAGCCCGCATCATTGCCAAAGCGTGTTCCTTAGTGTACCGCAAACGATTCATGCCCGAGAAGACTCTGGCTCTCATACGCCCTTAAAAGTCCAATTTTGTCAAATGTCAATACTCAAAGCTCTGCGATGGCTACATTACTTGTGCGACATGGAAGACAAATGAATCCAACACGCCAGAAACAGAGGAGGTGAAAAGACCATCGGAACGTATTCCGCAAATGGCTGGGACTTAGAAAACCTTAAGATCGTGTACGAACGACTGCTTATGTCCTATCTGATACCCTCAACGGTACACCCAAAATCAGTTTTTACAACGTACCATGGAGACTTGTACGAGGGCACTTGTCAGAGACGCTTAAAGTTAGAACAACAAGGATACCAAGTCGTGGAAATGTAGGAACACTAGTAAGATCACTGTTTGAAAACCGATCCATAATTCAAGCGTATCGTGGAAATTTACAGGTTGGTGGACCGTCTGAACCCGCGGGACTGTTTGTATAGAGGACGGACGAATGCCACCTGTTTGCTGTGTGGTACAGCTGACGAGGAGAAAGGAGAAGAAATCAAATACTTGGACGTGTATGCGCTGTATCCTTACGTGTGCAAATAGTGTCACTTTCCCGCAGAGCACCCACAATTGCTGACGTATCACATCGACGTGGGAAACATTCGACAATACGAAGGATTCATTAAATGTAAAGACTTGCCTCCCACGGACTTGTACCCTCCGGCTTTACCTCATCACTGAAAAGGAAAACTGATGTTTCCCTTGTGCCGTACTTGTGTCGAAACGTGCAACCAAGACCAACCTTGTCAGCACACCTAGGAAGAACGTGCCTTGGAAGAAACGTGGGTCAGCGTGCAATTGTTCAAAGCTTTGGACCTGGGAAACCAGTTATTAGAAGTGTACCAAATTTACCACTTTCCCAAGACAGAATAGTACCACCAGGGTGATAAAACTCAGAAAGGCATTTTTGCAGACTACGTTAATGCCTTTTTAAACTGAAATAAGAAGCCAGAGGATATCCTACCTGGTGCCACACTTCCGAAGACCAAACGAAATTCAAAGCGCAATACTTGAGGCTGGAAGGCATTGCTTTAGATCACATCGAGAAAAGCGAAGGTCCACGATCATTTGCCAAAGTGATGTTGAATTGCTTGTGGGACAAAATGGCACAACGACCGTGTTTACCCAAGACGGAGTATTTGACAGAACCTTCCCGCTACTTCCAGATGATTCACGACAAAACCAAACACATAAAACACGTGGAAATCCTTCGTGAAGATTTGATCCTGGTCAATTAGGAAGACGAACTGGACTTTGTAGAGGCCGACGAATTTGGAAATGTCATCATTGCAGCCTACGTGACTGCCCATGCTGACTTAAAATTGTACGAAGCCTGAGAACTGTTAGGATAACTTGTGCTGTGATTTGACACGGACAGTTGCATCTCCATCGATCGCCTTTTTCACCGTCACCCTGACATCGAAGGAGACCGTTTAGAAGCCTGGACGGACGAGCACCCCGACAAGATTATAAGTTTTGCAAGTGGCGATCCAAACAATTACGGCTACCAATATCGGGACCAACAAGGAGAAGTGCACACCGAGTGTAAAGTGAAATGATTAACTCTCAGTTAACGCACCAGTCAAGTGGTGAACTTTGGGGTATTGAAAGAAGCCGTGCAGTCTGGAGAGGATCAACATTTTAAAGTGACCACCTACGAGCCTCACAAAATTGTACATTTAGCCACACATCAAATTGTCACTCGACCTTTGGAAAAAAAAACAGTATCAAATCGTGTACCTGAAGTGAGTGCGGCTTTCCAACCACTTCACTTTACCTTACGGACACGTTGATATTGGTCAGCATATAAAAGGGGAAAACGTCCAAGACCGATAGTTCATTGTGATTACAATTGCCAAGCGAGAAAGCTGAATCCTTTCAAACAGACACCATTCAAGTTCAGTGATTCTCAAGTGGGGTGCGATGCTGTGCCTTGCGATTGCAGGGATGCCGTACGCTGTGACATCAGCGATTCCCCACAATATCATGGAACTTCGCTATGACTCTACTACTACTACTACACCTACCATACAAAGTGATGCTGTGCGTGTCAAACCTGACGGATGCGAAAGAGATGCCTTTCGTTACAGTACACCTTATCACTTTACTGGTTTTCATTGTCAATGTCATCCTCAACGTCATACTACTGTACAGCTACCACCCTACGGATGTCATCCATGCCTGAGCCAACTACTGCGGGTATTACCACCGCTTCATTGAAATGCACCTGTGAAAGAAGAATATACGTTACCTGTGCACTTGTCTGGATACTGTGATTTTGAAAGTCGATTCCAAATGTTCAAAGGAAAGTGGCCTAAATATCTAGGAGGACCTACCCCTGAAGAATTAGCCAGAGCCGAATTTGTCTACTAAGGCGAGGGTGATAAAGTCAAGTGCTTCAGTTGCGGTGTGTCACGAGTGGAAGCAGAAAGACTCTGCTTACCTGGAACATGCTCGATAGTCTCCGCACTGTCAGTACCTACCTTTAATGGGACTCTAGTAATCTCTTCATGGATACTATACAAGAGAACAATCGTGGTTTGCCTATGGAGTTGAGAGAACGCATTTACCGGAGTTTGTCAAAATACAAGTCAAACGAAAGCAACAATTGCATGTGTTTCGTCACTGATGTTTGAACTACTGGTACCTGAATGTTATAAGAGGACTGATTCTGATGAAAGGCGTTGCAGTGGTCAGACATTGATCAACTACCTAAGGACGAGAAGGATTGGTTTGTTACTCGTGCTATTTACTACAAGATAGACTTACTGCACAGAATTCCAGAGGAAGAGTTAGAGGCTTACCAAAATCTTTTACACAACCTAATCTTGGTTGGAGAGGAAACTTCTGTACGGTGTGTGGTGTGCAAGTTGACTAAACAATTTAGATTCGCCACTGGAGTACGATCCGCTCTGTGCAGAAAGTACACTTATTTCCTCCTCCGACAAAGGAAAGACGTTGCTGTGAATGTCTAGTTTAGAATAGTACATTCAGAATCTACCTCTGGAGCTGAGAGAACACATTTATCAAGAGTCAAAATACAAGTCAAATGCAAAGAACAATTGCATCAGTTAGGTCACCGATGTTGGAACGATTGGTACCTGAATGGTATCAGAGGACTGGTTCATTTCAAAGTGTTCAGTTGATCAGACATTGATGAATCACACAGGATTTAGAAAGAATTCTGCTTACAAGGTGACCATAGTGCACCGAATTCCAGAGGAAGAGACAGAGGATTACCAAAATCTTTTACACGAACAAATTATGATTCATGAGAAACTTCTGTGCGACGCGTGGTGTCTGAGTTAGTGAATAAACAATTTTGGTACCGTACTGAAATAAAATCTCTTCTGTTCAAAAAGTACATGTATTACCTTCAACAAAAGAGGGTATAAAAACTTGCTACCATGCCACGACCTTCATCGGTCGTGATACAACAGATTCCGTGGAAGGAGGTCAATGACACTATTCAGACTGTGGAGGATTACCAACATTTTTTACGAAAACTGTGTCCTTGAAATTCGGGTCGTTGTGTGGTGTGTGTCTTAGTGACTTCCTTTCTGGGATTTCGTTTACCAGCCGAATCCTTGTGGACCCTTTACGAACAGTACCTACCACCAAAACATGAGGGTGGTACCTTTAAATGTACACGAGAGACTCATTCTGTTCAAAGCCTTGCGCTTTCATCTTGATACTTCTCTACCTCTCAGGGAAAAGAAGATTCGTCAACTTTTAGTCACTGAGGATGTTTACGAAAATGTGTGTATAGCTTGTGACTTAAACCCTCACTGGTCAGATGTACGTGACTGGAAAAGTTTTGGTTTCGAGGGGTGGACAAAAGAAGTGGCAAACTATGCCAATGATTTGTGTTAATGACTTTAAAAGTTCAGTTAAAAAAGTAAATTTTAAACCCGTGTTAACCGAAGTGTCAGAAGAAGAACCCGACACCGAGGAAAGTCACCCCATTCAGGACTTTACTGTCATTAACATCGACACCGCGGAAAGGTCATTCCGGGAGGACACTTGTGAGACTGTGCCAAGTGGTGTAGAGACTCTAAGAACATTACCCAATGTCCCTTGGACACCATACCTTTGTCACAAAAAATGTTGTTCAGTCACTTGTTTATATTCCACTTTGATCGTTTTGGTATGTATTTTATCGATGTACTTAACCATTTGGCTTTTATGTATTTTTGTCTTTCGTGTCCAATTTTAAAAATTTTGAAATAAACGTGTCCTGAAAGAGTATAAAAACTCTTGTCTTGTCTGTCTTCGTTTCAAAAGTGACATCACCTTCACTATGGCTACCTCTGTTCTGTCTGCTACCTCTTCCTCCACTTTCAAAGTCATCGACGAAAACTTAGATCGTGCTAGTTGGGAAGCCTTCTGTCTTCGTCATCCCTTTAACATGTTATTTGCCGAACCGAGCGGTTCAGGCAAAACCGAATTTGTCAAGCGTTTGATCGACAAAGTCAAGGAGAGTCCATCGTGTTTGTGGAAGGCGTTTCCTGGCGAAGACGACGGGATCATGTCTGACCCCAGTCAAACTCATCTGGTCATCTTCGACGACATATTAGGAGTAGACGGAGAAGAAATCAAACTGTGGTTTACGCACAAAGGGTATCATCTTATGCCAATGTCATTTACATCACCCAAAATTTGTTTCAAAAAAGTAAAGTCCATCGCACCATCAGTTTCAATGCTCATTACGTATTCTTATTTAAAAGTCCTAGAGATAAATCGCAAATGCAAGTGTTAGCCAAACAGTTAGGAACTTCTTGGTTGACGATGCCACTCAAACCTCTTACGCCTACTTACTCGTGAATTTAAAACCCACCACCGCCGATTATTGCGATTTCATACCCATCTGTTTCACCACTGGTGCCAAAACGGAGGGCCTGTCGTGTACACGTCACAGTCGACATAAAAAAATCAATAAAAATCTCAGACACGTTTGATCTGTCTCACACATCGTCAACATGACGTCCCTTCAGTCTCATCTTTCCGTTAAATTGATTCGTGCTTTGTACGGCATCAGTCGAGAAAACAATCCACAAATACGTGCTCATGTCTTAGAAGCCAGTCGCAGAGAAGTCTTACGATAGTTTACGGTGACAGCACGTCAATTACTTCAAGGCATCATTCACATCCCTCATCAAACCAAACGCTTTTTTGACAGAAACAAAGTAGCCTTGACGCAACTGGCAGATGCCTGCCTCGACACTCAAACCAAAAAGCAAATCATTTTGAAACCCAGAGGCAGCGGTTCTCTAGGAGGTGTCATCATTCACTCTCTCTTAAAATGGGACCCCAATACCCCAAAAGTCATCCCCAAGAAAAAAACCACTCCCCGACCCAAACGTACCCAGAGGAAAAGAGCAGTGGTGTCAAGACCAGGTCAAAACCCCAGAAAAAGAAAAGCCCCAGAAAAAGCAAAGCCCCAAGAAAAGACCCCAGAAATCAGCTTCTACCCGCAAGAGAGACACTGCGGCCAGGACGCAACCTTTCACCCCCATTCCTCGACCTGCAGCGACGGCGACCACGTCTCCAGTAGACTCAGGTTCTTCCACTTCTCCGTTGCTTGTGATGCCAGCCAAACTCAATTTAACAAATGTCTTTCCTAATTTGATGAAAAATTGGAAACCCGTGTCTCCAGGAACTTCTTCTCCTCCAGCGGTGACACCCTTCTCCTCTTTAGCTGCTGCGGCAGCTGCTAACAAAGTACCTGCCCCGAAAATCAAAGTCCAAGAGAGATCGGGTATGTTACAGAGTTTGCTGGATTTATCCAAGCAAAAACTGTCCCGATTTAGTCCGTTGCGTACCCCTCAACGTCGAGTGATACCTGGCATGAAAATGAAATGACGGATCGACAATGAGCGGCGACGCATCCCACCACTATAATAAAAACACCTGGAGCAAACGATGGGTATCAGTGATTTTGTGCTCCTGAACGCAAAAAGATGTCACCCAGCAGAAGTGCACACCACCACTATCGTCGTTCTCCTGCCCAAAAAGGAAAAGGAAAAAGAAAATGAAAAGGACAGTCTCGTCGTTTGACCCCACATCCGAAAAAAAAACCCTTAGTCAAGCATCGACGTCTACCCCAAAAAAGACACAATCGTCCAAAGAAAAAGAGGAGCAACCAAAGGGGAGGATTGTATGATTCGATAGTCAAAAAGGTCGTCAAACAGACTGCTCACACACCCAACCAACTACTCAAAAAATAATACTTAAAAAAAAAATAAGATTAAAGAATGTGTGCCAAGTCATCGACGTCAATATATTTTGTATGTCCTCCGGAACAAACAAAGATGTCACCCCCAGAAGCCATCCCTCTTCTACCCGCAAAGTAAAGAAAAGGAAAGGACTGCCTCCTCGTTTAGACAAACATTGGGACGTGTTGTCCGTCCTGTCCAAATCCCCTCCACCCATGCGAAAACAGCTCATTCAAACAGCCTCGAAAGACGTCGTTGATACCATGTGCGAATGTTGCCTGAATGTCTTGAAAGGAACGATACCTTTGTCGCAACATCAGAAAGAATGCTTAGCCAAGCATTCCAAAAGAAAATACCCATCCGTTAAAAGATAAAGATGTTAGTGCAACGCGGAGGATTCATCCACCTGTTGTTAGGACCCGCGCTAAAAGCTACATTGGGACCACTGATTACAGGACTTGTTGGAGCTGCTTCTTCACAAAGGATAGGTCAAAGATAAAAATAAGGATCAAGAAAATAAAAGGGTCCTCTGGGGTGAAAAGATCTCAGACGTGACCATTGGAATCTGATGGAGGAACGAAAACTGAATTTAGTGCCTTACAAACGATGGATGGAATTCCATCGTTGGCAAGAACAACGGAGCACGCATTTACCTCCAAACCCTCATTTGACCGAGATGTCCCAGTTACAACACGAATTGCAAACGTTGATGGATCGCACCGATTTGTCAGAAACTTAAAAATCGCAACGGTACGGTCAAGTGTTGCAACCATTTCAACTCTTTCACCAGAAAGCTTTGGTCAAAACAGTTCGACCCTGATGAAAAGTCCATCACCACCACCACCTCCAGTGATCAAGACAGACGCAACCACACGGATGACTGAGGAAGAAAAGGCACGAGAAGTATTTCAAACACCGCCAGCGACTCCCATCCGTAGTAAGATTGCGGCGTCCTTGTTGACCCCTTCCCCAAACCCCAACGAGAAGAACTCAAAGCTTGGGTTAAAAAGATGATATCCACTCCTCCCTCGACAGAAGTGAAAAAGAAAGAAGGGAAACCAGAAGCGAAAAAAAAAGCAAGATAAAAACCATCCCATTACCACCACCACTACCCTTAACTTCTACTCCCGTGGTACATCGGACACGTAAAGCCGTTTCCAAACCATCATCTCACCCCAGCCAGAGTAGCATCAGTGAAGAGTTGGTGACTTATTGAAGAGAGAGAGAGAGTGAGAGAGAGAGTCCTGATGGAGAATTTGTTAGCCAGCATTTACAATCCAGCCCATCCTGCAGGTTACGGAGGAGTTCACAAATTCTATCCTACTGCCAAAACCCAACTGAAGTGTCCGTTTACCTCAAGTGCAACGATGGTTACAAGAACAAGCCACGTACACCTTACACAAACCCATTCGACGAAAATTTCCAGAAATCGCACCCGAGTGGAGGGCATCGATCATCAATGGCAAGCCGATTTAGTCGATGTCTCTCATTTGGCCACCTACAATCGTGGCTACAAATATTTGTTTTGTGTCATCGACGTCTTTTCAAAAATTTTCCTGGGTCGTGCCATTGACTTCCAGATCGAGCAGTGAGTGCGAGCCCTAATACTGGTGTTGAATCAAAGTGGTCGTCACCCTCTTCGATGGCAAACCGACAAAGGCACCGAATTTCTGAACCAAGCTTTCGAAAAATAATTAAAGAAACGAGACATCCATTTTTTTCACCACCGAGAATCCAGAAACCAAAACCAGCATCGTGGAATATTTTCAACGCACCTTGAAGGAATGCATGTGGAAATATTTTGCGCATTAACACACTCTCAAGCACATCGACGTCTCACCGCACCTGGTCAAAGCGTACAACCAATCTTACCATTGGAGCATCGGATGTGCTCCCGAAGAAGTGACTCCCGACAACGAAATGGCCGTCTTTGAGCGCTTGTTTGGTACGTCCTCGACTGTGGCTGTCCCACAGAAAGGTGGAGTTGACGACGGGAGACTGGGTGTGCATTGGGAAAACCAAACGCACTTTTGACAAAGGTTACTTACCCAACTGGACCACCGAATTGTATCGTGTCACTGGACGAGTGCGTGGCCATCAGCTTGCTGTCTCTAAACTGGAAGACATGAACGGGGAAGTGTTAAAAGGAACGTTCTACTTGCCCGATTTACAGTGAGTGACCAAAAAAGAAGACGAAGTGTACGATATCGAAAGCATTCTCGATCGAAGAACCCGTAAAGTGGGAAAACCACGTGTCAAGGAAGTCGAAGTACGTTGGAAAGGATATCCTCCCAGTTTTGATTCTTGGATCGACGCTTCGCAAGTCTTCGACTATAAAAAGAAGTGACCATCATACCCTTCAACAGCCTCAACCACAACAATGACCACTCCTTCTCCGAGTTCTTCTCTGTGGAGAACGTGTGCCTAAAACGCAAATCGTCTTTTACTGCCAAATCTTTATGGTGTATTGTCATCGGTGCTACCATTGCTAATTTGAGTTTGCAACAAGGAGACAAACAATTGTGGACCATTACTGAGCAGTTGCATCGATTGGTTACCTTCTCCCCAATCCGTTCCTGAAATACTCTAACGGTAACAACAGGAGTCTTGCGACCAACGTCAGTCACCCTCCCAACAGTCACCACCAAAACAATAACAACCCTCTTTTGGACCCTCCTCTGACTTCGAGTGATCTCTCGGACAGCAGAACTCTGGAATTATGATTAACCAATTTTACTTAACTTTACCCAGTGACAGTTCCATGGATGTGTTTCCCCACAATACTTTGTGCTGTTCCACGGCCAAATCACCTCAGGCCATCCAATTGCATCATCAAGCCCATAGGGAAGAGGTTTTGGTCGAAATGATTTACCCTATACAAATCAAAAACATACTGAAAGTCAAAACACTTTTGATGTTGAAGTTCTGAACGACCAAGTGCAACAATAATTGAATGAAAACGAAACTTTAGATTCCTCTATGAGACGATCAGTGTCACCCGATACTCCACGGTACATCTTATATATTGAAAGTTCCTGCAGGCTGTTAATTTAATGGACACAATTGCTAACAAATTCAATGCGTTGTTTGGCAAAGCCTTGGACAAGGCGAAACGAAGTGTTTCCATCGAGTACCATAAAGTGGCCAGTCGCCTGCTGATTAAATTTTCGGATGCCAAAATGTTGTCCATTACATTTTGTCCTGAATTGTTTGACATTTTGGGTGGAGACCTCACGATGGTAAAGGGTCCATTCATACCACACATCACCAACAACTTGAATTTTTCGAAATGTTTTCGTTACCCTGTAGAACTAAACCAAGGATTAAATTTGATCTTTGTGTACTCTGATGTGGTGGAGTAAAAGTGGTGCAAAACACATCCGCACCGTTACTGCGAGTCATTCCTTTCAAAGCGGATTCTGCCACGACCAGTGACGAGAAAGGTGGAAACACATATTACGTTCACCGCGAATTTGTACATCCTCACTATTTGGCCATTATTAAGTCGTATTTCGACAGTGTCAACATTGGTATAAAAGGAGATCCGGGACAAAATATTCCATTCTCCAAATAGAAAGTCACAGTGAAGCTCCATTTTCGAAAACGATTCTCTAACGACTTGTAAGTTATGTATCCTGTGCACACAGGAGTCGCTCGACATCGGAGACATGGTTTAGGAGATATGCTAAAATCTGCGTTTCGTTCGGTGTCCCCCGTTTTGAAACCGATGGTGACACGAGGATTGCACGCCTTGAAAGATTCCGCTTTGTCGCAAGGCAAAGAATTCCTCAAAAATGTCATCATCGACAAACAAAACCCTTAAGAAGCCTTCTTGAGAGCAGGCAAAAATATCTTGCTTCAAACTGGAAAAGACATTTTGGGTCGAAGAGACACTCCCATAAATGCACTAGACGCTGCCCAGTCAGGCATTCCTTCTTCCCTGGCACCACAGCAAGGACAAGGCAGAAAGAGACGACGAAGACACTTCTCCAGAGGACTTCACACACACAGAGCTAGAAACACCAAGAAAAAAGAACCATCAGAGAATTAGACGTTTTTGGTTATTAAAAACAGAGAGCAAAAATGATGCACCGAGAGTTTTGCGAATGTTCCGAGTCGGAACTGGATCTGTTTGTCATGCCACCCACCATGATGACGATGCAAGAATCCCGAAGAGTAGAATGTCATCTCATCTGCTCTTTGACGACCTCAGCCCCCATCGAATTTGAAATCAAAGGACAGCCCGAAGATTACATCGATCTGAATAGTAACTTGTAACTGAAAGTCAAAGTGATCAAAACGGTCGACATCGCTCCAGGCGCTGATGCCAGAGTAACTCCAGTTAACAATTTCATGCATTCCTTGTTCAGCGAAGTGGATTTGTATTTGAATAACAAACTATTCATCAGCAGCATGGATACTTACCCTTACCGAGCGTACCTCGAAATCTCTTGATGTACGGAAAAGATGCCAAGAACACCCATCTAAATGCTTGCATAGTATGGAAACCTGACACAGCGGGCGAGGACGACACAATCCTGACAGCAGCTGACAATCCTCACAATGTGGGCTTTAAAGACCGTCGAAAGAAAATCCTGCAAGGATGTAGTTTTGAACTGAAGGATCGTTTGCATTTGGACATGTGGTTGTAAGAAAAGTATTTGCTGAACGGGGTGGATATCCGCCTGAGACTGAATCGTAGCAGTACCGTTTTCCACTTGATGGCCCATGCCAACGAGTACAAAACCATCATCCAAGAAGCCAGACTCTACGTGGTACGTGTGGAAGTGTTACCTAAAGTGGGAAACAACATCAGTCACACTTTGAGCAGAACGACCGCCAAGTATCCGATACGACGTGTGGAAGTGAAAAACCTTCACCATTGCCGCTGGACTCCGATCCAAGATCGAAGATCATCTGTTCCATGGACAGTTACCCAAACGTTCAGTCGTTGGTATAGTCAGCAACGAAGTCCTCAACGGAGCCGTCACTGTCAATCCTTTCAAGTTTAAGCACTACAGAGTGTCCAAGATTGAAATCAGTCGCGATGGCAAACCTTGTGTACCAGACCCATCGAACCTAAGTTTGCCGAGAAGAATTACTTGAGATCGTACTTGTCCCTGTACGAAGCCACGGGACAGTTAGGGACCAACACCAGCCACGGCATTTCGTACGACGATTATGCAGGAGGCTATGCTTTGTGGGTCTTTGATTTCATTCCAGACCAAGGCAGCGACGAGGGACATTTCCACCCTATAAAATCCGGTCAACTGTGTGTGAAACTTCAGTTTGCAGAAGCTCTAACCGAGACGGTGAACGTCATTTTGTATGCCGAATTCGACAACACTCTAGAAATCAATAGTTTGAGAGAAATCATTCTAGACTATTAGAAGCATGGAAGACTCTTATCCCTCTTCGAAGGGTGGAGTCTCTTTGGAAATGGAAAAGAAGGATATCTTGGAAGCAGAACCAGAAGACAAAGACAAAGAGAACATGATAATGTCCAGATGGCCAGAACAAGAACAACATTTAATCTCAAGCTTTGCCAAACACCTGGCAAAAATAATTACAGGGTTGACCAAGAAAGATTACTATGGATGTGAAAACGATCATCCCAGTCAAATTCAGCACGATAAATGTCTGATGATGAGTCAAGAAGGAAAATTGGACGAACATCTGAATGACGCTTGGGGTCTCATCTCAGAAGAAGCAGTGTTACATCAGTGGTATAAAGACTTGCGTGATCATTCCTCCCCTCCATTAACTATTCTAGAGATCCATCGCATTGAATCTCTCTTGGCAAAGAGTACGGAGACGAAGCAGGAACCGTTTACTTGACAGAGATTTTCAAGCAAAAAGTCAGACTTGAATTGATGACTTATCATTACCTGTGAAACAAGAAAAAAACAACAACAACAAAAAAAAAATGGATACCTGGGAACTTTATTACTTTTCGAAAAACAGTTTGTACACCGCTTCTTGGAATCCTGTCGTGTGCGCTAAAGATGAACTTCCTCATCGCAAACCCAAAGACCATCAAGCTTATGTCATCAACACGGACAACAGTCATGTCCCATGATCCCATTGGGTTGCCGTCTACTTTCTCCACGATACCTGTGTGGAGTATTTTGATTCCGCCTTTGGAAGACGACATCTTCGACTTTATGAGAAGAAATGCCCAGACGACACGATTCAATAATGTGAAATTACAAGGCACAGATTCCATGGTGTGTGGACAATATTGTGTGTATTTTCTTCATCAACGCAGTCTTGGATATCCCTTAGAACATTTAGTGACTTATTTTGATCGTGACTCTTCCAGAAACAATCAAAAAGTAGATAGATGGTTTTATGACCATTATGGATATCTGTTGTTTTTAGCTAGGAAACGTGGTGTACATCAATGGCCAAATGATCTCCATCAATGGAAGTCTAACTTGACTTCACAACGTTGTCAACATTGTCAAAAATTTGTTATTTGAAAAAATGTGTTGATGTTATTTATTTGTTGATTGTTTGTTGGTTAAAAATAAATGTTTTCAAAAATTATTGTTTGTGGTTCGTTTTAAAATTTTTGTGTCAAGATATATGCTTTTTTTACTTCTCTCTATCCCTCTACATTAGATGAGCTATAGCGTTCCTACCAAAAAAGCGGGGATGTTTCTATCGCGTCCGCGCTTGAGCCATATAAAGCGTGGCGATCTCCAGTCTGGCTTTCCATTGTTGACTCGTCAACTCGTGAAGATGTCTTCCAAATTAGCTAATTACCTGATGCCAATTCCTGAAGAGATAGAAAATGTCAGGATGCTTAAACCGACACAAGACCTGATAGAAGAGGTCTTTAGAGAAGAAATCAAAAAGAAGCAAGAAGAGTGGACAGAGATGTTCAGACTTCAGAAGCAACAGCAACAGCGGCAGCAACAACAACAGCAGGAGAAGCCAGAAAGAGGGTTTGTGGACTGTAGAGTGGACAGTAAGGAGTTCTCCTTCTCCTTCCGAAGAAGCAGGCCGTATCCCGTGGGGAAGCCTACATCCAGACGGGGACGAAATCCTAGACGTTAAGAGAGATTGCCCAAACTCTTAACAAGCAAAACAGCCCTTTTCAGGGCTACCCCAAAAATCTAGAAAAGACATACCACTCTATTGCCAAATTTGTCTGTATTTGTGTGTTGGTCTGTGAGTGTGATTGTAAGTGATGGGATAGAAGTGTACCTATAAACACATCGTTTCCGTGGCTTGTAAGATAGTGTGTGTGTGTGTGTGTGTGTGTGTGTGTGTGTGTGTGTGTGTGTGTGTGTGTGTGTGTGTGTGTGTGTGTGTGTGTGTGTGTGTGTGTGTGTGTGTGTGTGTGTGTGTGTGTTTTACGGTTATATGTGTGGATGGTAATAAAGTCTGTCTGTATGAAAAAGTGAAAGTGAGTGTTTCATTTAGATCCGCGCGTTCCATGTTTTGATTGAGGTGTGGGTATTGTTAGTTTTTGTGTAATGGGTGTTTTCCTTCACGTCCGTGCTTCAAAGATATAAAGCGGAGCGTTCGCCAGTCTGGAATAAGAATAAAAATATTTTTAAAAATCAGTTAAAATGATTTTGTCAACCAATGCTATCAAATAGGGCATTCAAAGAATCCTAACATCAACTTAAAAAAGAAAATAGATATCACTGCCTAAACCTTGACGGACTCTATAAAGGGGGCGGGTGAAGAAGAATTCGGGGAAATGGGAAAAACCGGATGTAGTCCAGGTTGGGATGATAATGCTTGTCATACGGCGGACCCTATTTCCCTCGTGAAAGCGACAACTGCCACCCCCAATGTCAGTCAAGGATAATTAAAATTAACTTATAAACTATATATAGTACATCGAGGGTATCGTAAATGTAAATAGTAAATTATCAATAAGACAAATAATTAAAACTAGCAGTAAACAACCAATGACGAACAGCACCAAGCAAATTAATAAGAAACACTAAACTAGATAATATGATTAAAAAAAAAAAAAAAAATCCTTGTTATCACAATCACTCACAGACATGTCTGCCAAAGATCATATAAATCCTTAACAAAAACAAACCCCCCTTTCCTTCATTTTTTTCCTCTCCTCTATTATTCTTTCTATATACTAAATGCCAACAAACTAACTAACAACCTTCCCTCTATCAAATTTCTTCGAGCCATGATGACAGCTATATCAATAAGCAAATATGAGGTTACCAGTATTAATAATTCCAATTAAGGCCATAAAATTAACATTATAAGGTGGTCAAAACACCCAAGATCATCAGGCCCCGCCGTACAAGGTGGCAAAATAAATATACAATTGAAGCAAAATGACCCAAACTTTAACAATTCACAAGATGGTCAACACACCCAAGACCATCAGGCCCCGTCGTAAAAGTGGCAACTAAAACATTAAGGAATGTCGTGTAAGACCCCAAGACAAAAGCACATATAAGGTGGTCTAAGCTCAGGACCATCAGGGCCAGCCACACAAGGTGGCAAACCTAAATTTAGAAACTGACTAAACAGCAAATATTATATGGCTGTTATCAAAGGTATCTCCACCTGATTAACAAAAACAAAAACAGCACAGAGGTTATTCAAAAGTATGCAAAACAATAAAAAAAAAATTAGGCCACGATACCGGAGTCACTGAATTCCTTCCAGTAGACATGCACCAACCGACCCACCTTCCTGCCTTGCCACGAACAGACATTACAATTTAACAGTGTCCGGTACCGTGACGTCACCCCTGTTAAATTCCTATTGTCCCTAGTCAGGCCCAATACATTGCCGCTATACATTCCCTATGTTAAATCCCCCTTGTCCCTAGACAGGCCCAATCTGCTCCCATGTTAAAGTTCCGTTTGTCCCCAGAGTTCCGCGGCATTTTTTAACATGAAAGTGCCATTGTCCCTAAGGTGCCCCCATTCACTACTTATATTAGCAGTAACGTTAAACTAATGGGCTGTTCATAAAGTATATAACAGATAATATGTTTGATTTCATAGACACACGTGCTAATTTTGTTAATTTTTCTCTGACTGTGCCCATGGCAACCACGCACTCACCAACATTTACCTTTGGCCAGTGGCGTATTAAGGGTAAATGGCCACCTCTGCGATGATGATGGTTCCGCCAATGATTGTCCTGCAAATTTAATTTTTATCAGCTGTTTTTGCGCTCCAAGACCTCTGTCGCCAGGGGCAAAACTGCCCCGTCCTCTGCTGTTAGTACGACCCCAGCGTATGGCAAAAGTCGTGGCATAAGTAGGTTACATTTTCATATTATCTAAGATCTAGACGTTTGATTCAATGCACTTTACAAGTTCGTAATCGACACAAAGCCCACATTTTATAAGGCACAATTCAATAAAACATGCAAAGATTTCCTTTAAAGTATTTCTTTTGTTATATAATTTTTGTTCAGCTTAATTTTGTAAAGTTTCAATTCTCTAAGGAAAATAAATGAATCACAGAAACTTGCTGGTAAATTTATGCTTACGCTTGTTTTTTCTTTCGCTTTTTTTTTGGGGGGGGGAGGTGGTGTATAACTTAAGATATACTTTGTTGTAACATTTTAAAATCAAATAACAAATGAGCTCGAAACTACGTAAATCGTGATATGCCGTAAACACAGTTGTAAATAACAAAGGAACGAGGAAGAGGAGTGCAACGAGATTGAAATATGAGAAATTTTATCAATAATAGTTTGGGTAATAATTTACTTTGAAATGCTATTGACATAATGTGCTTAATGGATTACCTGTAGTACGTGACCTTCAGCCATTCAGGCTATATAAGCTATCAAACATTACATTAATGTCAATCAAACACTCTCAGCCGTGCTGAAATATGGACAGTTTAACAACAGAATCCCGACAAAGGGGCGACAATCAGACAATGTATTTTACGGCGAGTATATATTCAACGTATATTTAGTTTTAATGAGAAATTAAAATCCACACACGAAATTGACAACCGACCTTTGACATAATTAGTGCGCCATAAACCTATCCTCCTCGTTTGTATTTATGTTTTTGATACGGATGCCATGTCATCGCATCGGCAAAAATATTGACAGGATGAACACGTGGTTTATGGAAGATTAAAAACAAAAAATAAAAAAACATTCATATGTTTCAGATACGTAATACTCTGATTTCAGATACGTAATACTCTGATTTAGATGACCTGATATTATTTGTGGGATACGACTTACGTTCAATAATGGCAAATAATAAATGTGTGAATAATCGCTAAACGGTAAATTCGAAATTACACTCATTTATATTGAAATAATCTTCCTGTTGCAAAAGAATTTACTGTCTGAAAAATACATCACAACATTTAAGATGGGAAGAAAAATAAGTTTTGAACATCCAAATTGATTCTTGAAAATATAAAGAAGATTAGTGACAGATTGTTCGCTTTGATGAGGTTTTGGAATTCAATGATTATTGACAATCGCTCATGTTTCCTGCTTGGCGTACACACAGATGTACTATCGTATAATGCACAGGCAGATGAAGGTCTATGTTGTGCATCTGAACTCATATTCATTGTTGGCTCGAACCCTGGCCGATCCATACAAAAGACTTATAAAAATGGTATTAGCAGCTGCCTCGCATTACGCTCAGCATTAAGAGGTTAGTATTAAAACTGGTCGGTCTGGTGTCAGGATAATGTGACTGGGTGGGACATGATGCTACATGTCTGCCGCATGATACCCCAGTGCTAGACGTCACTATACACTACCACACTGCACACATCGTAGCGATATGACTACATTTGTTAAAGCTACGTTAAAAATACACACACACACACACACACACACACACACACACACACACACACACACAGACACACACACACAGACACACACACACACACACACACACACACACACACACACACAGAAACACACACTTGTTGTTCGGTGAATATTGTAAGACACGCCGGTCCGGAAAGACCCGGGCCAGTCGTAAGCAGTCATTCTAGATCGTTGATGAAATAACTAATCCAGAGAGATTTTAACCAGTCGCAAGTAGATTCCTAGATTGTCAGACATAAAAATCCGGAGAGATCTTATCCAGTCATAAGTAGGCACTCTATATTGTTCATGAGATACTGTACTGGAGAGAATCGAGCCAATCACACGTAGCACTCGAGATTGTTTAAAACAAAGCGATCCGAGGAAATTTGTGCCAAAATATAACTACAAACATAAGCAACCATTAGGAAAAAACCTTTGCAAACATTTCAATTAAGTTTAACATTACTCTCGTTTATCAGTTAGTTTCGAAATATAGAAAAATGTTGAAATTTCCTTTGTGTTAAATCTAAAATGGCTGAAATCGCCTTTAAAGAGAATCAAACATAGGCTTTCCTCGTCTAAAAATAAAGCTTTTTTTGACTCGTAATATGGCAGCATGACAAATCAAAATGGTAATCTAAGGCACAAACGGCATGAGTGGATGTTTATGCTTTCACATTAATTCGTGTGATAATAAAATACTATCTACTGCTGTCTGCGATTGGACGAAAGAAGAATAAATACGTACTAATGTGTCCTCTTTTAAGTAAAGAAGTTTTATACTCATTTTAGAGCAGTGGAAAAAGCAAGTAATTATTTGTGTAATGGGAGGTAATCTCAAAGTGTTACCATTCGAAATTGACGTTCTCAGATCTCTACCACCCCAACCTCTCTCTCTCTCTCTCTCTCTCTCTCTCTCTCTCTCTCTCTCTCTCTCTCTCTCTCTCTCTCTCTCTCTCTCTCTCTCTCGCTCGCTCTCTCTCTCTCTCATGAAAGGATGAGCCCTCTATCTGTTTGTCTACATGGTCAACACATACTAATCCCACGTTCACTCATAGTGAAAATTTAATGTTAATAAATGGATACACACACACGTAAATGAACAAAGTAAATTCCACATACCGATATCTTTTTGAAAAGAAAGTATAACAGGAATATTTTGAACAGGTCGCAACTCATGACCACTTTTCAAGTAATTAAGTGAATATTATTAGGGTTAATAAAACTTACTTTAAAAGAATCATGTATGGCTTACTAGGATAACATTGAAATACAAGTAACAATTTGTTGTTGGGTGTTAGTGGTGGTTTTCTATGTCTAGACGATCATCGACCTCATTGTTGTAGTCCGGATCGAGAGAATAATAAAAAATTTGCAATTAATGGATGGCATGGAGATCTGAGCATAGAAAAGAACAAAGCGATCCTCATATACAGAATATGTAATGTGTCGAATTTTGAATAAGTATGGAACCTTAAAATTGAATTCATTATGCATAAAAATTTTATTACAGTCAAGCCAGCAAGGTCTTTGTGAAGGGTCACTTCGACCTTTTCTTTATGTCAGTGTTAAACTTGAAAGGCCAGCATCTATGGCTCATTTAGAATTGACTCGGGCATCGCAACGCTGTCCTGAGAAAGTAAACATTAAAGTTACCGACCATAACCGCTTGATGTGAATCCCATGTCAAATAGTCATTTTCAAAGGGAAGTTGATATGCGTCTTATTTCTCAGATTCTAGGCTGTCAAAATCTGACGAAAGAAATAATTATCTTGGGGAAAAATTAGGAACCGCCATGACGATTGGTCAGTTTAAATTAAGGCGTACACCTTGGAAGTAATGTTGAATTTAAAAGTAACGACCTTGGTCGAATTCTTTAGTCCGAGAGTTTTCTTGCGAGAGACAAGACTCGTCTGGATCCGGAGAAACCTAAAGAATAGTGCTTTCCTCGTTAAACAAGTAAAGGGGACCAGGTGGCTGTCTTGTAAGAAAAGACAGGCTTTAGTGCTAGGACGCACAATTTCTGAAAAGGACAGCATTAAGGAAACAGCTCCCAGGAACAGACGGGGACATTCCGAAGACTGAAGTCCAGGAAAGAGATGAAGCGTTCAGAATAGAAAGCTCAAGGAAGATCAACGTATACACGTGAAGGTGGGAAGACGTGTGATACCGGAGACAAGGACAGGAAGCGACTCTAGGTGATGCAAATCAGGCGTGGACATTGTGCTCTTTTCACCACTTGTTACCATGATGAATGAATCCAAATTAGAACACTGCTATTGAAATTCTGTTTACGTACATTTGTTTACATTGAACCTGACACTATTAGTTTCTTGGGGTTTTTTTTTTTTTTTGCTATTGATTAAAATTTTTTTATTTTCTTTTCTAAAGGGGGCTCGTATTGTATTATTTCTTCTCATTAGTCTTGCTCAGTTCTCTGTTGATGTTCTATCTATCCACTCACACCGGGCAATAAAATCGAGGGAGGTCATCCTCTAGATAACGACAGCCAAATCTAATTAACCATCCCTCTTACCAAGAGGGACAACGTTACAGAATAGTTAATTAGATCAACAAAATAAAATTGTACAAGACACTTGGAGCATACACTTCTACTAGAAAATAATTACCAAACTTTTGCAAAATGCAGTTAGCAGTTCCGTTTACACAAATATGACCAATTTCATCATAAAATCGAGTGTGCGCCTCGAACTTACTTGTAAGGCATGCCTGCATTACCTGATGACTGGTTCCGGGTTACTCAAGATTCAACACAGGTAGTAGGTTTGATTTATTCCCTCTGACTTCCTGTGTGTTACTGCCAACAATGGCCTCTCTCTCGCTTACAGCCTCTTACGGGTCATTAACCGCTATAAGGATTGTCTCTCCTACGTCCACATGGAGCTATTTCCTTTTAAAATAGGATATATGCAACCTAAATATTGAGTTGGGTCTTTTATGTATTGGCCAGAATAATCACGCTTCTCTCGTTACTTCAGAGTTTAACCATATTGTATTACAAAAGACGCTAACTGCTAACATTGTTTTAGGCCACCACCTTGCATTCCATACAAAACAAACATAGAAACGTATTTGCCAACATGTACAATATGTGTCCACAGACCTTAACACAGTACAGGTAACTTAATGTATTTCTCTACAGATCTGGTTACTGTTACGAATTGATCGAAAGCCTAGCCTGATCTCGCCTCAAACGATTAACCTCCTGCAGTGTGAACTATTAATCACTATCTTGACTAATGTCGGACACATCTCGACAATAAATATTTACTGCTGCAATGCTACTACACCGATTCATGGGTTAAGAGAACTAACATCTTAGTTATACAAATGAAGTAAACAATATTCACTTCTTGCCTTAACTACATTACCTGCTAGCTAACCATTCATCGGCATAAACATCTTACAGACATACAAAAACCAATTCTTAGCATACATGGTTCATATCATTTAAGGCAAATAAGTTCAATCATTTATCTTAAGACTCATATCAAAGAAAAGTAATATTTGGAATTCATAGAATATATGATTAATATAACATTCAAGACAATGAAATTCAAACAAGTATCCTTAGACTCAAATCAAAGAAAACGATGTCTGAAATTACGACAAATAAATTCAAACAATTATCTTCAAACTCATCTGAAAGAAAAATTGCACGAAATTAAGGCATCCTTCCTTGAGCTTTCTAGAATTCTTCCTTTACGTCTGAATTGTCTCTTTACCTTTGGTTCTGTATCTCTGAGAGGCTTACAAAATTGTCCCTTGGAAAGTACATACTACTACTCTCGGAGTCGAGACATTTTGCCTTCCGCAGAAAACGTACACTGACTAATTTTGCGGTGTAGGACATTTATAAAACACGAACATTTCACATTCTTTCCGATTTCCTTAATAACCGATCTCTGCAACGTTTCAGCTTATGATAAATATTTCACCAAGTATAAACGCTCTTTTCTGAAACATTTCAACATGAAACCTGCTCACCTCCTCCTGATAAATCATGTTTCCACCAGACCTATTCAAGTACCGTATCCTTTCATCTGCCATTGATTTAATTCCGTGCCAAATTACATGCATCATATTAAAATGGCTATGTGTCACAATGACATCTGCAATGTTCACGCCGTTATATGTTGCAGTGACATGTACAATATTCACACTGTTACATACTTGAAAACAAAATAATTGTAATTTGCGGGTTAAACTGTGTTCAGAGATGTTTCTGTTTGTTGCATTAAACTCAGTGACTTCCCATTTAATTTCAGAAGGGGGTAAGGGCTGGAATATTTTACACAAAAAATTTACAAAGTTTCCAGCCCTCAAATGGCTTGAAAAATTATCGCTGTGATTTGTGGACAAAAATCTTATCATATCCATTATATTAGTTGAAAAGATTAATTATCTTGAGGTAATAGAATAATTATGGTTTAAAAGAAAATCCAATGTTACCCCTCCCCTTTTTTCAAAATAAATGGTTGGACCCTTAGCATATAGTTTCTACTTCTCCATAGATACACTTAATGAAGAAAATGTAAAACTCTTGTAAGGTTTCTTTCACTTCATATGTTCGTGCAGGACAGATAAATGAATAATGTATGATATTATACGTGTCGTGTCTCCTTTCCATCAGTCTGCTAGCAGTTGGAACACTCCTCATGTTCGTAAGCCCATTTCACAGTGTTATAGGACATGACTCTAGGGCGTAATAAAGTCGGCACCTTGATACAAAAACAGATCATCTTGATTATTGATCGAACCATTGATGAAAATGCCAAGAATAATAAATGACATATTCAAAAGTTATGAATTAAACATAAGTATAATTAACTATCTTTAATGACTTTTGAATAACAACCCTTAATAAAACGTGAGTAATCTTCCGATATGAGTTTGATCTTGCTGATAGGACCATGCTGTTGGTGCACATGATAGGTACATTTGATACTCCCTCAAGCTGTGATTTTACAGGGAAACGTTCCGTTCCATAATCTTATGGGTGACAGTTTGGACACACAAAATTATGGTGACCATAGACCCGAAACCTGACCTTACAGATATGTCAATTAAAGTGCCAAGTGACAACATCAAGTGGTGATGTATGTCATAACCAAGTTTTCTGTTGATTACTGCATTCGAAAGTTTCAAATTAAGCTCTAAACAAATATAGCAATGTCCACTTCTGACCTTCAAAAGGGAACCATGTAAAACGTAAATTTGACATCCTTGTCTTACATGTATAAACGTTTTATAGTGTTCATACCAATAGTTCTGTCAGGTTCAAAGTTACAAACAGCACACTTAAAGTAACTGTGACCTTAATATGTGACTTTGACTTTCAGGAAATAACAACAACACTCTCTAGTTCTGATAAAATTTACAAAACATCATCCAGCCAATAGGCTGCATTCAGTAAACATTCCCAGCAGAATAATATTGGAAAATTTTGTACAAAAATTACACCAGTATCCATAAACAGTGATTCCACAGTTTCTTCTAGAATTATGTTTGCGGTATCACAATTTTCACACTGAATGATTGCATGACCAACCATCACATTCTGTATAC
>JAECUM010028694.1:0-52103 GCA_016617855.1 Megalonaias nervosa | reverse complement strand
GACCCAGCATTGCCCAGAATATTTGGAAAAAATAAAATCATGTGATGAATTCGTGAAGGCCAGAAGAGAAGCAGATGATTTCGCAAACTAGAGGGAAATAATCAACTGATATATTGAAGACAACTGTCATTCACGCATGACACGGTGTTAGGTGCAAACTATCCAGGTCTACTGTATGACAGTATCTTGCAAATAAAAATCATTATTTCAAAACACATTAACTTGAGTGCAAGTGACAATCTTTCGCCAGCACAGATTACAAAAGTATCATTACTATTTACCCACAGACATCAATGCTCCTTCGTATTAATTATAAGTACAGATGCCAAGCAGATAGAAGCCTGCTGAATAAACACAACTGGCAGCGAGCAGCAAACTCCTTCTTTGAACTTACCGACAGGACATCAAAGACAAAGGTTATTTTATTACAAAGCAAGCCGACCTCGGAAGCCAACTTTGGATACTCTGAAGCCGGTTTTTTTTTCTTCAAAAGGATATCAATACAAAGGTTATTTTATTCCAAAGCAAGCTGACCTCGGAAGTCGACTATGGATTCTTTTAAGTGTGCCAATTTGTTTTTTTAATAAACAAAGACAGCTGAGATATGGAAGCTAACTTTGGTTTCTTTTCACCGTTATTCATGGTAGCTTTGAAATAAATTGAAACAATGGAACAATTTTTAAAGTGACACAATATAGTGCTTCATGCATGGACATCGATAACCCAGCGTTGCTGAGAAGATTTGGAGAAAAAAAAATCGTGTGATGAATTCGTGAAGGTCAGAAGAGAAGCAGATAATTTCACAGACAATATGATCATTAACGTGGATGAAATTCTAGTGAATTTTGATCATATTCCTGGATGGACTGACAATAAGATGGGGGTCAAAAGTGTGAGAATTAGACTGGTGCAGAGTTGAAAAAATCTGACTTTAGTCCATGCAGTTTCTGCTTCAGGTGATGTGTTGCCTCTAACAATTTTTCATGGTATGAGAAAGCTAAAAAAAATATTAATGCACCGAAAGAATGGATCGTACGTGTGCAGAAGGGTTGTGTTCATGAGATGCTGCTGCAGTGGATTAAAGAGTTTTATCAAGTACACAGTTTTATATTTTTTAAAATAAAGTTTCAGTTAGAGTGCATTTTCCAACATGTAATTTCTGAACGATTTAAAAGGTGTCCCACAAATGACAACTCTAAAAAAATGGTGTGTCCCAGAACATACAGTGCACAAAAAAATTACTTTTAAAATTAATTTATGGTGTCCCAAGAAATATGGCGTCCCAACATATATGGTAAATACAGTAGTTGAGTTTCATCCTTCAGGAGGCAAGCACAAGTCCAGTATAGAAGTCCGGCATGCACCAGTCAAGTATACAAGTCCTATGTGCGACTGGCACACTACCACCTCATGTCTGTGATTTGTTCTTCATGAAGCATGACACTCTCCAATGATGGGTTTGATGTTCTAAAACTTGTGTTATGGAGTTTTCAATCTATATGCTTGGCCAAGTATAGAGAATTGTTGGTGGAGTTTTCAGTCTACGTGTTTGGCCAAGTATAGAGAACATACCAATCTACACAATATTTGAAGTCCATATATGGAATCTTCCTTACATAAACAGGTGACTGCAGGTAGCTTTGGCTGCTTGATGTGCCCATTCATTACCCTTAATACCAATGTGACAAGGTAGCCAACAGTACATAATACTTCTTCCTGATTGAGCAAATAGTATTTCAGTAAGATCTGATATATTAGAAGGTAACCAAATTTAAGGTTTTAAAAGGCTTTCAGTGTGGAATAGGCATCATTTGATGGTTTCACTGTAATTCAAAAGATCTGAGCATGGCTGTAATATCTACGGTATTCCAGAATTGCTGTATAGCACTGCAATTGTAGGTGTAACCTTTAAACTTATCCTGAGACAGAACTTCTTAATGCAAAGAATAACACAAAATTTAATTTCAATTTGTGTTTAAAAATCCTGCAATAAAATGTTTGAAATTTATTTTAAAAATCATCACATTCCTTAAATCTAATTAAGTCTGTTAAGAACATGATGCAACCAGAAATATGTCCAGCTGGAATGAATATCTCTGCCAATAAGATGCAACTGAAGCAAATCTGGTAACAGTAAGCAATGGAAAATTTCCAAGTCAAACAATGGCCACAACATTGTCAATTTTTGTATGAAAATACTGAAAACTGAATTTGATTCCATCACAAAGCATCATAATATATTTTGTTTCAATCGATGACATCCTTCAAAATGTAATGAGCAGAAACAAAATTTGTGAGATGGTGGGATACAATGGAAGAATAGACAGAGCAAGATGTTACAAATACAATATGATCCTCTGCCCCCCAATGACATGGAAGGAACATAAACTAGAAATGCAACACAGATGCTCCTGGTAATATCATGAAATAAAAAGGCCAAGTCCCGAGTCAACAGTGGCCATAAATCTGTTAAATATTTGGGGAAAATGGTGAATACTAACCTTGATTTTATTATTCCATTGGCTTGATCCAAATTTTAATTCAATCCATGGATATATTCAAAAGATGGAAGCAAAATCTATGATAGGTGGGACATATGGATGGAAATGTGTAACATTATACTCCCCATTTAAAGGCATAAAACAATTCTTTTATTGAGCTTTAATGAACATTGTCTTGCAAATCATCAGTAACCAGAAAACCCCACTATGTTGAGATGAAGTTGTTTGATTGATAGTAGCTACAGCATAGTTTGGAAATAACCAAGTGCTGGTAATACATAATTCTCACACAAAATTTTAAGCAAACTTAAGAATTTTGATATTGACTGATGTCAAATTATTGAAAAATCAGGTGCCAGAATTTAAAGTCTAAAGGACACACCATGGTAACTGACTTGTGTTGATTAGATGGTTGGAACTGAACCTGCACCCATGATGCTGCAAGTCTAAATCTGAGATCATTTCATTAAACCATGGCACCAGATCCTCAAGTTGTTTTCCTTTGTGAACCTCTACTCCCAAAAACATATCTCCTTCCTATAGGAATCCTACTATTTAGCTTCATAAGGCATACAATTTTGATTTCTCTCAGATTCTTCTCCAGTCAGATGAGTGAAACAGCTTTGAAACTGATTCCTAAATGAAACTGATTCCTACATGAAATTCGAAGGTCAGGAGCAAGTAACTTCTTAACTCCTTTCTCAACAAGAGAAGAAAAAAAATCACTAAAATATGAAAAATCTCCAAATTACTGCATTACAGATGAATTCATATTAGAATAATTACAAGCAAGAAACCAACTTACTCTCTCTTAGATGAATTCATATTAGAATAATTACAACAAAGAAACCAAGTTATTGGCTTATAGATGAATTCATATTAGAATAATTACAACAAAGAAACCAACTTACTGGATTATAGCTGAATTCATATTAGAATAATTACAATCAAGAAACCAACTTATTGTCTTAGAGATGAATTCATATTAGAATAAGTATAACAAAGAAACCAACTTATTATCTTAGAGATGAATTCATATTAGAATAATTACAACCAGGAAACCAAGTGAATCAAGAAGAATTTACTTACTGAAAGTCTGATCTTGCCAGAGCAAAACTGCCAAAACCTGACAACAGACATGCAAAGTTTGAATGACTGGCACACTGCATTATCACCTAATAATTTTCAACAGGGTGATTTATATACTGAAATGGAACAGAGTTATCATAAGAGATGAATAAACTACTATTCCCTGCCAACAAAATGTAATATTAAAACCATAAACTGATGAATAAGGTAATTTTATGTACTACTTACAATTATTTTAAAATCTTTGCCATATGTCTTACAGCATACATACCAAGAATTACAACATGCTTATCCTTTCTCAAAGTTGACATTTTCTCAGTCTTCTTACATCCGCTGAAGTCAACAGTATCCAGTGGCTGAAGAAAGAAAAATGTCATCTTCATATCCTGAGTTATGATCAAGTCATGTCCACAAGTAATGACCATATCATGTCCATGAATTATGATCATATCATGTCCATGAGTTATGACATTGTGTCAATGAATTATGATCAGACCATTAGTTATGATCAGGTCATGTCTATCAATTATGATAAGGTCATGTCTATCAGTTGATCAGAACATGTCCATGAGTTATGATATCATGTCCATGAATTATGATCAGATCATGTCCAGAAATTATTATCATATCATATCCATTAGTTATGATCAAGTCATGTTCATTATTTATAATCAGGTTATGTCTATCAGTTATGATCAGAACATGACTGTGAGTTATGACATCATGTCCATGTTATGATCAGAACATGTCCATGAATTATGACATCATGTCCATGAATTACAATCAGATCATGTCCATCAGCTATGATCAGTTATGAACATATTAAGAACAGCTTAATTCCTCTCACTAACAAATCAATGTCAAGATGATGATAACATTGTTTATGTTTGCCCTGATTCATTTTTCACAGACCATTCAATACAAGTGTTATAACATAGTACCATATCAATTATGCATTACCTTTCAATTAGTGTTTTATAAATCAACATCAGGTATTGGATTGGCAGATATGTAAAAAAGAATCAAACATTCATGTTATTTGACAATGAACTTTAATAAATCTAACTTCATCTTATACATATGCTAAAGTCTTTAAGCAGCGTACAATTCAACTTGTTAAATAAATTTGATGCAACAATCTCTCCTCTAAATTTCTAAATGGAGTTGTTACACGTAAATCAACCATTAATTAGTACCTCCCCAACAGAGGAAGCGCTGGCATTGTTTAATGCCAATCTCTGACTTTTTTGGTCTGGGCTTTTGGTGTAAGCAGTAAGGTCCACTGCATTATAAAATGTTCCAGGATTCCTATATCGCTCAGATTTTAAGGTTTCTGACAAGATAGAATCATTAAAGTAACAAGATCACACCAAAACATCACAGCTATGTTTAAACATTTCTCAACATATCCACGATATTTCTAATTTATTTTGAACTTCAGAAGCTAAAATACCAGTGAGTAGGGGATGAAATGATTCAATGATGTATTGATGCATCAATAATGTTGCCATTTGAATATACACATTGATACAAAAATGGGGAATCAATTCGGAATGATATTTACAACATAAAAGTTACTTTAATCTTCAATGACCATGAAGAATTATTAGTTGTCTCTTTGTTCTTTGATATGTATCATATCAAAGGTGGCAGAGTTCAATACATATCAATACATGGCATAGATGTTTTGTTTCACACCTACTGGAATGTCGAGGTTTATTTACTCTGATTGCTGTAATTAGTATTTGTAAATCCTATTCAGACCAAAGAGTTTCACAAGGTAAATAAACTCTGCACCCATCCCACCTATTTAGCGAATGTGCTGGAGTGTGAATGTAGAACACAACTGTAGGGTATGAATGTAGAACACAGCTGTAGGGTGTCTTAGTGGTACATATTATATGGATGACTCTTTACTCTTGGGATATCAAGATGTTAGAATCCTGAGACTTTATAATGTCAATGATGTCAGTGCTAATGTTTAAATTGCTAAGTCAAAGATGAGTATCAAGTGCTAAGGCATATTGTACCTCACTAAGCCTTTTTACCAATATCCAATCAGACAGCTACATGTTCCCAAGAAATTACATACAACGATAAACCATAGATAATAGTTGTACGGCCTTGGACCCATATTCTAAAATAACTGGAAGAATGTTCAAACTATGAAATAAAAAATGGTGGCAGTCTCTAAATTGAATTCAAATGTTAGAAAGGAGGAACTGTGGGACTTGCTTTTTTCAAGTTTCTCTATTACCATGCAATGTTGATGAAAAAGATACACCAAAAGTATCTTACTTCAATCGGGTTCATGATCTACACTTGACCTATGTGCTCAAAAATTTTGCAACTAGAAAGGCAGTTCCAAAAAATGGATAGTAAAACTGGAAGTTAAAGCAGAAAGTTTGAGCTGAAAAAAAATGTAGAAAATATTGATTTTGTTTAAATCTGGAAATTTCCTGCTTTTTTGGTGTCAAAGTGTACATCTGAAAATAATTCAAATAAGCTTGGTGTGGCATACACCTGAGCTGATTTTGACTTGGATTAAAAAGTCAGCCATCTGTACGTACCTGCTGTAGAAGGTCCTTGATCTTCTGATGAAGCTTCAGAGTTTGCTCTGAGGGAGGTTCACGGGGATGTGGAGCCTCCTGAAATACATTACGGTTTTCTGGTCCTCTGAAATAAAATGAAAACTTCTTTTACTTTAATTCTAAATGTAGTCATCATCATTATCATCATCATCAAAATCATCACCACCACCACCATCACAACAACCCATATCCACCATGAGCATTAACTATGTTCAGTAACTCAACTGTATCAAGTATCAGAACTAGAAATGCATTCTATATAGACTGGCAGAGTATGAAGACCATCACAAACCAGTTCCAAACAAATTGAATGAAACATATAATCTTACCTGACAGACATACAGACAAACAAGGGCAATGTTATGGCCCTACTACATTTGAAGTCGGGCATAAAATCTCCACAATACAAATATTTCTTGAAGCAGCAAATAACAGAATAAAACAATCTTGGCTGATAAAAGAATAGGAAATAAAAACTACTGCAAGGCTCACTTGATAACTGTGTGCCGTCCAATGATAAATTCCAGTTTCTTGGACCAAGGGTTGATGAAACTTGACCACTCAGTCTCTGTCACAATCCAGTCTCCATTCTTCGTCCTAAATCGAATTGGTTTGCCTCTAAATGGTGTTCCATTGAGCTGGATTACTGATATATAGAAAAACACACAGATTACTGATATATAGAAAGTAAAAAAACACACAGATTACTGATATATAGAAAGCACAAAAACACAGATTACTGAAATATAGAAAGCACAAAAACACACATATTACTGATATATAGAAAGCACAAAAACACACAGATTACTGATATATAGAAAGCACAAAAACACACAGATTACTGATATATAGAAAGCACAAAAACACACAGATTACTGATATATAGAAAGCACAAAAAAACACAGATTACTGATATATAGAAAGCACAAAAAAACACAGATTACTGAAATATAAAAAGCACAAAAACACAGATTACTGATATATAGAAAGCACAAAAACACAGATTACTGATGTATAGAAAGCACAAAAAAACACAGATTACTGAAATATAGGAAGTACAAAACCACACAGATTACTGATATATAGAAAGCACAAAAACACAGAGATTACTGATATATAGAAAGCACAAAAACACACAGATTACTGATATATAGAAAGCACAAAAACACAAATTACTGATATATAGAAAGCACAAAAAGACACAGATTACTGATATATAGAAAACACAAAAACACACAGATTACTGATATACAGAAAGTACAAAAACAGATTACTGACATACAGAAAGTACAAAAACAGATTACTGACATACAGAAAGTACAAAAACAGATTACTGACAGAAAAGCACAAAAACATTGATTACTGACATACAGAATGCACAAAACAGATTACTGATATATAGAAATAACAAAAACATAGATTACTGGCATAAAGAAAGTACAAAAAATACAGATACAAAAATATAAAGATTACTTCTAAACAGGAAGAACAAAAGCAAGATTACTGGCAGAGAAAGCAAAAAACAGATTACTGATATATAGAAAGAACAAAAACAGATTAATGATAGAATTGCACAAAGTCATGGAGTACTGACATACAAAAAAAGCACAAAACATCTATTACTGATATACAGAATGCAAAAAGACCAAACAATTACTGCAAAATAAATCAACTGAAAAATGTACTTCAATGTAACAACTTTTAATTTGGAAAATCTGAATATCAAGTGTATATATCATAATTTTAACAAGCCTTAGTACCAAGCATTTTCATTAGTTAAAATTGTATCCTGTGATACAGAAACCAAATGTTAATGGTGCATAACAACAGAAAGGAATTACTTATGTATACATGCACATGTGCTATTGTAAACAATGGTTAACAGAGTTTGGCTAATCATTTTATTACAATAGATGCAGCAAAACTAAACAATAGTCCCTTGAAGGGTCTGATTCTCTACTGAGCAAAACAAAGTTATAGGAATTCAAAACAGAACCATTTCTTCATTTTAGCTGTCATTTCTGAAATTCTTCAGCAATAACAAGATTTCAAATTAGCTGCTGTGGTATACATATTAAATGTCAGCTTGGCATTATTTTGTGACAAAGCAGACATCATAAGAAGTGAAAACTGCATGCCATAATGATCATCTATTCTGGAGGAGCAATGACAACAAAACTTTTACAAGTCATAGTGTCAGCCAAATTGGATGTATAACTGGCACTATTTTCATTTAGGACCAACTAAGTATCATAAGAAGTCTGCTGAAAACCTGATGTTGACATACCATCAATTTGGAAAGGAGTGGAGATAACAATATTTTCAAGATATAACTTTACATACAGCAAGATTTTAAAGATGGCTGCCATATTGAAAGTCAGATCAGCACATTTTTTATTAAGGACCAGCTAGACATCATGTAAGTCTTTAAATGACAGCCCCATGTTAATATGACCATCCATTCAGAAGGACTAGTGACAACAAGATCTTCAAGATTTCAAGATGGCTACAACAGTAACTATATTGGATGTCAGATCAGCACCATTTTTATCTAGCACCAATTAGACATCATAACATAGTCTTTTAGTGATAACCAAATGATGATTTAGCTGTACATTCTCGAAGAGTAGCTATAACTAGATTTTCAAGATGGCTGCAGTGGTGTCCACAATGGACATCAGATTGGCAGCCATTTTCGCTCAGGACCAACTCAACATCGTAAGAAATCTTCCAGTGAAACCCCATGCTGATATGATCATGCATTCAAGCTGAGTAGTGTTAACAAGATTTTAAAGAGGGCAAATGTGGCATACTGGATGTCTGAGCAGCACTAATGATATTCAGGGGCAACGTGTGTGTGTGTGTGTGTGTGTGTGTGTGTGTGTGTGTGTGTGTGTGTGTGTGTGTGTGTGTGTGTGTGTGTGTGTGTGTGTGTGTGTGTGTGTTAAGTTTCATATGCTACATATATGGAGTTTGTGGATATACTTTACCTTTAATAAATTGCCCATGATAAACAAAAAAGTGAATAAAGTGAATAAAAGATAACAGTACAAGGTCAATATCTTTCATTTTGTTATCAAATACTAGTGACTTATTTATCTATTTTATTGTAGCATGCAGTGTGTTTCGGGGGATGCACAATATATAAAGTAAATATAGTACTTTAGGAGAAGTAGCAATAACAAACTTGTACTAAGGGATGGATGAACAACAGACGACGGGCAATGGACGATTCCATAAGCTCTTCTATATTATCAGTCACAAAATACTATTCCAGTTCAAAATCAACAAAATATGTCTGTTGAGATTTCATACTACATTTTTATGACAGGAAATATATTTTTTAAAATAAAAAGCTGAAAAATGGAAAATGTGAATAATGTGAGGATCATACTAAAACAACAGCAACAGCAAATACGGAGCAGGAAATCTACTGCAAAAAAGTAATTATGTATAATATATAAATGTTGCAGTATTATTTATGATACATAATTTCTTTTTATGTTGCCATAATACATTTCAACAATATCCAGCATACATATTAAATTTTTGTTGGGGAAAAAATGTCCTTTATGGGCCAAACCCTTCTGGAAGCCATGGTGCAAATGTTTATTTTTAATAAGTAAACATCAATAACTTTTTGTTTAAATGCACTGATCAACCGTTGAACTAGCAACGATTTCAGAGTATGCCACATTATGCCCAATTATGTCCCCTTCTTCTTACCCTATTTTCTACTGGTTTACAATATATCAACAGAAAAGTCGGTTATGCTAAAAGATTGCATTTGGCAAGAATAGCACATTACACCATTAAAATTAAGATTATGACTCCTAGAAAAGAAGCAAGAAGAAAAAACATTTTTCCATAATTTTTGCATTTGATTTCTGTATGAGCATTTATAGACAGAAAGACAAATTTTTGTCTTTCAGGAGGGCTGTATTTGGGAGATGGTGATTGGGAATGTATTCAAAAGAGAAGTGGAGTGGCCAAGTCTGAGAACTAGGGGCCATAATTCTGCTAATTGACACTACATGCTGAACATCAAACTCAGATGAGATTTCAACAATAATAAGCTGCTAAACTAAATAATTTTAAAATCCAGAGTTTATTACAGAAACAAACGTGAACAGGTCTGACAGTTCTGATAAATGCTAAACAACAACTGAACTCAGCCAAGGTCTTATGAATACTGACTGCATACTAAATTTGGTTGATATCCAACAGCAATTAAAAGAGTTATTATCTAAAATGACAATGAACCAATCTGACAATCTAGGGCTTATGACATGATGTCAATGATATAATGTCACCAAAATGTATTTTATCTTTCTAAGTTTTCTCTGGTGAAATATCTGGAAGTCACACAAGCTGAATGCATTGCAACATGATATCAAAGCAACAGGAAGGATAAAAGTGACCTATAATTTAATTGGTCTTTTACTGGTTGGAAAATTATTGATAATTGTTCAATTATCAGTTCATCCTGACCCTTAAAAAAAAATATTTCCAGAGGAAATGGATGCCACCCCCCACCCCCCATAAAATAATTGCAATAAAGACATTTCAGTTCACAATGCAAGGTCCAATTTTCAACTTAAACAGGCCAATCAATCAAAGAAATGTGTATGAATGGTCAAAAGCAAAATGGTTACAGTCTGTGAAGTAATTTAAAAGTTATACATGAAAATGAAGTGTCAAAGAAAAATAAACTTTTAATTTATATAAAAGCTGTTAAAATAGGTTAAATTTTTTTGACCTGCAAAATAAATGTATATTATATTTGAGCCAGGTATTTCTCATAGAAACCACCTTTTATGCCAAATTTGAATTTAATCTAATAGTCTTTAAAAAGTTGTGGAGCAGAAACAGAATTTATTATGCAAGGGCCATAACTCAAAGTGTTGCATACAATAAACTGGACAATACTGAACTTGACTTGTATTTCTTCAATATAAAGATTCATTATAAATCTGGTTTCAATCACTTATGTCAAATATGACTGCACAGAAATTTAATGCATCATACAAACATACAAGTGAAAACAATGGCCATAACAAAAAAACGTGCGATGACTACTAAATAATGAATTTGACTTGGAGCTTTTTAATATAAAGGCCAATCCCAAATTTGGTTTCAATCGATGCAGTCCTTCAGAAATTTCTGAAGTAAAACAAAAGTTGCAATGGTCATGATACAATGGGATTTGACAGGACAAATGAATATATGTTATTCTAAGAATACAGCAAGGACATAAAAATGTTTCGTCTGGTTTGGTGCTTTATGGCACAGCAGCACAAGTATTTTATTTGGTGCTGAGACAACTGGAGTACAGTAAAGTGCCTTGCCCAAGAATACACCATGGTAGCTGATTCAGGCTGGTCTGATTGTATGATTCAAACCTGCACCTTTCAGTCATAAGTCCAAACTGCTAACCACTGAGCTATAGTCGCTCTCCATAAAAATATTTGAAATCATGAACTACATTAATGAACGACTTTCTAATCCATTTGTTTTGTGCATACATTAAATAAAACCCACTCTAAGAGTTTATCTCATGAAAATGAACCAAAAGCTATCACACATCAATGAATATCACACATCAATAAATCAATAAATATCACACATCAATAAATATCCATATAAAACTAGCCACTGATATTTGTATTTATTTATATAGGTTGTATTTTGTCGTTTTGAATGAACATTTTCACTGACATGTATTAGCTGCAAGTATAGAGGCTGATGCATGTAACAACTATCACACACTGCTGCATTTTTGCCTTTTAACCAAAATCAGTGTACACATGGTAACATCCTATAAAATTCATACAAGTGTTCATTTAATATGAAACTGATAAAAGGTCAAAAATGTTAATGTTTGTTCAGTAAGGGTTTGACAAGATTGCTGCATACATTCCATACATTCCGTGTAAGATGTATTAGGTTATTACTTGTTTTGTAAGTCTTGTATAACCCATTCAGGTCATCTGGATGGTAGAAGTCAAAAACAGAAGAGCCAATCATCTCTTGTGGCAAATAGCCCATTAACTCTGTCACACTGTAACAAAAATAATAGCATCATGAATTAAAATATAATGGTCACAACAAATGATTTAACACAGAATAGCGAATCATCTGTGGTAAATACTTTTATTAGCTCTGTCATACATTAACACATAAAATAATGGTACACTGTTACACAAAGAAAAAGCGTAAGTGGACGTGATATTACTCACCTAGGTAACTGACATGAAAGTTGTTCTTATTGTTTGGGGTTTAATGCCATTCTTCAGTGTAAGATTGGCTTTACAAGATGGGCAGTATAGTTGGTGGAGGAAGAACCCAGCAAAACCCCAGTAAGAGCCAACAACCCAAGGGAAGCTGCTTACAACCTTTCTAACATGGACCACTCAGCCACCCATGGCCCCTGACATTTGAATGCTTGTGAAAACAAATTCATACAAGTACTGAACATTAAGCTACCACAAAGTCTATTAGTCTTTAACCCTTTCATCATTATGGACCGGTTTTCCAGTCCAGGGGAAGTAAGTCCATAAACACTGTGGACCGCTTTACTGGTATGGAGCAGTGCTCTTCTGTAACGTTATAGTACCTGACTATATAAATTTCGGGGTACCTCTAATAACTTCCTTCTTGTAATGTAGATATTATATTTGGATTAACTCATGAGTTTAGCTTGTATACAGCTACAAAAATGTGGAACAAAGTAGGCACTTTTAACGAGTTTTCTGAATGGTGAAATTTGTATCCAAA
The DNA here is from genome assembly GCA_016617855.1 of Megalonaias nervosa. NCBI lineage: Eukaryota > Metazoa > Mollusca > Bivalvia > Unionida > Unionidae > Megalonaias > Megalonaias nervosa. Next base: position 39,145 of record JAECUM010028694.1, on the reverse strand, counting down.
ATGGCGGAGTTCGAAGAAAGATCAGATGAGAGTGAAGTGTCAGATTTTGAATTATCAGAGGATATTACCAATTTCGACTTAGTACAGCTGGATGAAAATGAGAAAAGACATCTGGAGAGACAATGGCATGTGATGACGATGAAGAGAACTTTGAAGGTTCTGAACCGGAGGAATTGTATGCTCCACGTAATTTTGTTTGGATGAAGTTGGAAAACCAAAGAGATTTGTTACAGTTTTCTGAGAGAGCTGGACCCACCCGAGTGTTAGATGGCTCCAAGAAAGCTTTGGAATATTTTTAAATATTCTATTCAGATAAGTTTTGGGAAACATTGTCCGTCTAACGAATTTGAATGCGACGATCAAATGTGCCAGAGGCGATACAGGTGTGTGGACAGATCTCACCTTGGATGAAAGCTTCTACCTGTCAAATACCTGAAAGAAAGACTTGTGTTGCTACTGGAATTATTCATGAGTACATCTAGGGTCAATTGAACAAGTTTTGGGAACTTTCTAAGTTTTCTAAGAGGCAAATAGATAATTACTTGTATTTTACCTGTTTTGTTACCTGTTGTAATAGTTATGCATATTTTAGTGAACTAGTCATAAAATTTGATTTTTAACCTTGATTTTGACACCTAACCCAGCCAGTTATCTTTAAAATTGGCAAAGTTATGTTATTTTAAAGTTGACAAGTCATTTTGCTTTACAACTCCAAAGTTACTTAGTGTTGAGGACTCTATGCCTACAAAGTTACTTAGTGATGAAAAGAGTTTTAAAAAAAATGTTATGTTCCTGTTTTCATAGCAAACAAAACTGGGTCAGTTAGTCACAATATGATTATTGTTTACTCATTTGCCCCTCCCCTCCATTTAATCACTTGTGTTCGAGGATTGATATAACTTGTTGCAAATCTTATCCACTATGATTACCAATACTGAACATCACACATAGGTAGCCATTACCGAATCATGCTTTCTAATCTATATCCAGTAGGTGCTAACAAATACTGGCAGAAATAGAGTCCTAATACAGTTACCTATGAATGAAATGAAATGAAATGTCTGGTCACAACAATCTAAGGATTTCTTTAATCTTTTTTTTATTTATGTGCTCAAAACTTATATGGCTGGCATTCAGAAAATTGCATACTGTACTGATATATGAATTAATAGTGATTAAATGTGGAAGATTTTCAGAAGGAAAGAAAAGCTGGGTCATTGTCTTTCAAAAACAAAAAATATAAAACAAAAATTTAAACTAATGTTTGAATAATGGCATCTAATATATGGAATAATAATGCAAATACATATACCATTTAGTGGCTTTAGTTAGTTTTTATTGTTGGTCGATGAGAATATAGTATCATACAAACAATATATGCATATACACAATGTATCATATGTACTTCGAAAGTTTTCATAGACATCCATGTTTTTCCAAGCAAAACAGATGCACTTTAACTTTATCTACTCCGAGTGTTACTTGTTATATTTCTATTTTTTATTTTTCTTCAGTCATATTTCAAATTATTCCACTCAATAACCAAGTTTTACTATTATGTTAGTGGGTTTGAGTCTCGGATTCGGCCAATGTGGGTATGTGAGAAAGCTTGCCAGTAACTTCTTGTGGGTCAGTGGTTCTTACCAGGGTTTTCCTGGGTTCTTCCTCCACCATTTATACTGGCCGCCATGTATAGCCTATCTTGTGCTGAAAAATGGTGTTAAACCCTATAACAATAACAACAACATCTATTATGCTAATATAAGCAACTTGTTTTAATGGAATTTATTAATCCTGAATTCTAAAATGATTTCTAAAAATCTGTTTTAAATTCTTTTACAAAATGGAAAATTCATATAACACCAAAAATACAATTCTCAATAGTCCTCATCACAAGATATGTCCCTTGCTTTTATCAGGAAAACTGGCAACCAATGTATATTTTATTTTTAGCAAAGGTAGCCATATTTAAAGGCAGGTGATCATCGTTTTGTACATTTTGAAAGCCTGGATACTTTTATGTCAAATTCAGTCAAAATGCATTAAGCACAATTACAGAGGTGATTGTTTAAATGTTTTTCTACTATTTTTATTCAAGGCAGCCATATCTGATGATAGTTAGAACTATTTGTATGACACTAAAATATCTTAATGCCAACATGCTTTTTGTCAAGTCTGGCAAAATTCCATTCATTTTTTTCTTTAGAAATATGATTTTCAAATTTTTTAACAGTGGCCATATTTGAAGGCAGTTTGGCATCATTTGTAATATCGTCAAAGTCCTCCTGTCATGATACTTTCTATTAAATCTGATTAAACTCTGATTCTGTATAGTTTTTTGTTAACAGTGAGAATGTTTGATGACAAAAATCAGCATCACTTGTAAAAAACTTGAACTCATTACACCAGGATGATCTGTTCTACACAGGTCTTAATTGGTGTAATGGTTCTTGATAAGTTTAAAATAGCAGTTGTTGATGGACATGTATGGGACATAGAGCCATGCCACAAACTCGCTTGGCCATACAGCCAGCTGAGCTAAAAATGTTAACAAAGATCAAAAACAGAAGAGACACTAATCTAACGTGGTAAGTAACCCACACACTCTCTCATTTACAATTATTTTTAAATACTGACAAGAGCTCTGTCACTAAGTACCACACATTAATGGTCACAGACAAAGACAAGGAATCGAGTCACCTACTGTGGTAAATAGCTCAGGAGATCAGTCATGCACCAATACAAAAGAAATGCTCATCAGCAATAAATGAGTCAATTACTTCCTGTAATAAATAGCCTTGGAGCTCGATCACATTTTATTGCAAAATAACAGGTAAATTTCTATAAGATGTAGATTTAAAGTTTCAAATGTTTCAGCAAGATTACCATGACTGGAACATTATGTCTGCCTGTGCTTTAAGGTCCCCTATGTAGATACAGCAGTATCAGAAATTTTCACGGGGGACTTATTTTCATGACTTTATTGTTACTGTGACCCCCAAAAGAGTTAGCTACATATAATGATAAACCCACCCCAACCTCATTTTCTTACAGTGTTTCATTTCAAGAAATTAACAAAGCTAATAGTATTTATTAAATCAATGTCAATACTTAAATCTGGTAATAAAATATTAACTTTCTTTTGATTTATTTTCACCTTTTGATAAAAGAATTAAAAAGCATTTGATATAATTTCAATTCAAAGGTGTCAGTAAGTTATACAGTAGTGTTATGTATCGGCTCGTTTAAAGTAACATAAAGAAAAGAGTGACTACAACAAGCTTTATAAATTTTAACAAAAATAATTTATTTCCCTAGAAAACATGGTGAAAAGGTAAAAATATGAAACAAGACTTACTATTTACATAAAAGATCCAAAAATATGTCCTAAAGTTGTGAAAAACACATAAGTCCTGTGAATAAACAGTTCTTTTTTGACATAGTGAATCTCAATTCCGTTCCAAGATGGCAGATGATGACATCAGACGAAGGTTAAACACAAATGTCCAGAATTTTCACTGTGAATCACAATTTGTATTGTTCAGTTCCAATTTAGAATTAATTTCAGCAAATGTATTTGTCCAAAGCCAGTTGTGTTGTTCTCAGGGGAAAATAATTATTTAAAAGGTAGACGAAGTACAACTATCCTCAATAACAAAACACATGTTATTCTTCATACGTACGAACGAACAACTCTTTCCAGCACAAAAGAATACCTTCTTCTTAAGGTATTTAGAGACTCTATAAGATGTTATGATGTGACTCTCTAAGATGTTAAAATATGACTCTAGACCAGTTCGCAGCTACCCGAGTATTCCAAAGCAAACCAATACGTCACCCCATGCACATGCACCAAGAAATCATGGTGACTCCGAAATATCGCCAACGCAGTACAGAATGCCAACAAGCACCACTAGCAATGACTGCGGCCACAACCAATCATTTACATTGCTATTTCCGACTGTTTACCAACATGACAAAACTGTCATGCAAAAATCGTGCTTACGCGAGCCACAGTTACGTTCTAAATAAACACGATGTTTCTAACAAAATATCAGACCCTGCGAACATAATCATCATCATAATAATAATTATATTTAATGATATAAAAATGAAATAAAAATGAAATAGAAAGAATTAGAAGAAATTCAAATTTTAACACACATGTAATTTAACTACAGGGTCGTAACAGTAGCTAATAATAGTAATAATAATGACTTTATTTAAAGAGGGTAACACAATTAGCTAAGAACTAATCTACCTTGAGGCCCTCATACGAAGGAATTTATTTACTTTAGCTTCAATTTCAGCCCACTGCCTTAAATGAATATGTGAGATAAGTAAGGACAGAGAGAAGCAAGAACAAGCATAAGGTATTAAAACATTGGTTACACTGAAAATCTGAGAAAGAATAATTAAAAAAAATACTAGTAAATGAAAATTAAATTTAATACTTTTTCAAGTTGGAGTACAACTGTTTTTGAAATATTTAAATCCTCTTGAAAGCTCATTGCATTTTATCCATGCAGTTTTAATTCAAAGAACAACAAACCTGTAAAATGCTAGAATTATAACTTGAATCACTATTACTGATGAAGTATTAAGAATGTACACTAATTACAGCAGAGTATTAAAACTCACACTTCACTGATGTTCAGACAAAGTTACATCATCATCTCAGTCAAGTCTCATGATACACAAAAATGCTTGTCAGGTAAATAATCCCAACTTGCAGAATTAAACAAGTCCAGTTTTTTCAAAACCACTGATAATTAGGTCTGATCTTTCACTCACTGTAATGTGAGCTACAATTATCTATTCAATAAAAATAAGCTTCATTAATAGGGTTGCAAGGTTCAGTGCACTGATCTTCACCAGTAATATCTTCCTTTTCTGTGATGGCCTCCATGACCTGCTTAGCATACTAGTTGTGGAAGTGTTTGTTTATTGTCATGTCTACTGGTTGATGTTGGTCTGTACATGAGGAAGGCGCAAACAAAGGAGTGATTCCAATATTTTAATTTAGTTAGCATCTTCGTACTTTGGTGGTATTGACTTCCTCTGATGTTGAGAACTTGGAAAAAAACAGTGTAAGTCACTGATCTTGACAGGTGTTTATTTTGAGCTCATAGAAATGGTAGTTTTGTTTTAGTGTTGTTTGCTGCATTGGACTCCAACGATATTATTTAATCTGATGAAAACACAGTGTCAGTATTGAATTTGTCAGGTTGGTGATTTGTGCTCATACATGTGGTTATAAACTGTTTTAAACATGTGACTGTTTTTTTGTGTAGGCATTGTGTATTCTTTTGCATTCTTTCTTACACAATTTGATTGGGCAAGTATTTTTTGAAAAACATACTATAAATATTTCCTACTTCTGTCAAATACATTACCCAATACATTAACATGAGGAGTGTGGGTAAGAGAAGGAGGAAATGTTGAGCATCTAAATACGACCCAAAAGCATGCTCTGGGGTCAAAAGAATTCCCTACTTTTAAGGATAAACCTCTCCAAATGACAGCTGGCATAACCAAATATAAGCATATATACATGTACAACAAATGATCCTGTGGACGCACACCCACTTAATAAATAATTACAAAGGAAGGTTTCTCTCTAGTGAATCCAGCAAAATGTTGACAGGTCCTACCTTAGGACGTAGTTGCCTCAGGAGTGGTGTGGTATGTTAACTTTATGCACTGCAACCACAGGACCACCTAGATTCAAATTCATGTTTTGTAAGGTCATGTCAGGCAAAAGAAATAGGAACATGTGCATGAAGCATGCCAACCAACTGATTTGATATTATCTTTAATTGAAGCATTGTGTTGAAATACAATGCTCATAGAAACAGTTCATATTTCATGAGCTGAAATCCACATCAGACGTGCCTGTTCCTACAAGAAATCAGAGCAGGATGAACGGATGACTTCCTTTAGCCAGGACGACAATGCTTGTGGGGTTATGTCCTGTTTCCCTGGTTCCAGTGGATGGAAAGGCCTCTGGCATCCAGATCCGATAGACCTCCTGTCATTCAGATAAATTTGGAAAGCATGAACTAGGTCCAGTAACCTTGCCTATCTCAAAGTATCAATCAATGAGAAGGCCAGTAACAGTATTTTCTGGTTACCAGTAGATGGAAGCTTGTTCTAAGAAAGAGGAAAAGCCTCCAAAGTCTGAACCAGATGAACTTTGTGTGCTTCAGATAAATTCAGAGAGCATATACCAGGTTCTGTATCTATCAATGAAACGGGCCATAAAGGTTTCCAGCAAATTGAAACCTGTTCATAGCAACCTGGTTGTGTGATTAAAACAAGGGAACCATGCCAAAGAAAAGTGCTGCATGAAGCAAGTCTTGTTTGAAAGCTACTTCAGTAGGACAGTGGACATAGGTTCAAACATAGTAAAGTTGAGCCATGTCAAGACCCATGATATATTCCACTTCAGGAAAAGGGTTAGCAGGCAAAGTCGGGATAGATTCAAGTTGGCAATGAAGTCTGAGAGATCTTTCTTGCGCCTAATGTCAAAACGCAAATGATGACTGAGTGTGCCAGAAATCATGCAGTGATATCCCTTAAAAGTTATCAGTGAAAGCATCTTATTTTCAAAGTTAGCTGGAGATCTCTGTTGGCGTCTGTCCGCGATATCTCCTCCATACAAAGCAATTTAACAGGTGGAATAGGAGTCAGATGTTAAAATATATAGAAAAAAACACACCAGGAGTAATGTTATTATATTTAACTTGTACTGTGTTTGTGACTTTTGTCCGTGATTGAGGGTAGAGTTTATCCATACCTTTGTCATAATCATGATCAAGGGATGTGAATGGAGTTACTACCTACCTGCCTTTTGACATGAATTAAGTAGTAGACAAGATAATGAATTCAAGAGTCAGTATAATTTTCCATTGGAAACTGATTTTTCAGAACAATCTATTGCATCATAGGTTAAGTAGGTCTCTGTATATGTAGAGGTTTGTAAACCATTTAATTCCTGCTTCATATCAGTCTTTGGGGCTCAATGATCAGAGCTTGTTGTTATGTACAGATATAATTCTAGAGAATTATTTATTTAAATTATTTATTTGAATAACAAAGGGCTCATTGACTTTTTGGACTAAAACACAACTTTGGGATTATTGACAACTCAATGAAAGACATTCTAGAGTGTATCACTGTGGTATATCAGGACATTCAAGACTACTGCAATTCATTCTGAACATCTATTCTTTTTGAGCTTGTGATAGGACATTTAGGATTATTTGGGATTTAATTTATAATACTGTAAGTGTCTCTTAAATTTCCACTTTGTAACTTAGAGAAATAAACTAAATGTTGATTTTATTAACTTTTGGGTTTGCTTTTTCCTGTTACATAGTTAAGACCTAGAGTTGTAACAGAATGTGAGATAATGGCTATCGAATATCAAAATACAAACATAATTTTGTTACATGTCCTAAATCAACAACAGTCTGAAAAAAGTTACTGATTGAATTTAACAAGGATTCAACAAAATGGTAACGAAATATGTACAGATAGTTATTATAAATATATTATAAATATATCAGAATAAAGTGAAAATATATGCAAACAGGTGTGTGTGTGTGTATGTCATTTGGATTATTAACGTATCTTTAACAATTTTTCAGTCATATCGCTACAATGTCTGCAGTGTGGTAGTTTATAGTTATATCTAGCACTGGGGCATCATGCCACAGACATGTAGCATGATGTCCTACCCAGTCACATTATCCTGACACCAGGATGACCAGTCCTAACACTAACCTCTTAATGCTGAGTGCCAATCGAGGCAGCTGTTAGTACCATTTTTATAAGTCTTTGGTATGACTTAGCCAGGGTTCAAACCCGCGACCTCCTGCATCTGAGGCGGACATTCTAACCACTAGGCCACTGGAGCAGTTGCAAATAGGTGAACTTATGATCAAAAACAGCTGTAATGTGGTACTATGTAGCTACAATATGGCATGACCGATGTAAACAAGTCATACAAAACAGTAACAAATTCATGCAAAGTATCTGAAATTTCACTAAAATACACAAAAATATTGTATACAGTATGCAGTATAATTGTTGGACTTACTGTACCAAAAAAGTAGTTGGATGACTAACAACAACAACAAAAAAAAAGGCCTGTTGGCAGTTTGCAGTTAAATTCAAAACTGACAATATTTGCTAAGGAGCACCACCTAGCAGGGTCAAGAGAGGTAATCGGTGAGTTACTTCCCAATGTCTTCACAAAGTATAGAGAGACTTGAACAAGTCTGCAACAGGGCCGGGTTCTGAAGGTAGCATAAGTAAAGTCCAACATTATTGTGATTTGGTAATGTATTTGACGGAGAAATAACTAACTACAAGACATATAAAACATCTAATTGACACACTGGAAATAATTAGTGAAGTTCAAAAGAAGATGGCATTTGCTTACCTTGGAAGAATGTAGCTGTAACAACAGAAGGAGGTATGACGAGTGCTAAAGGTTCGTTCCACTGGCAACTGACCAAGTTCTAAAGTACAAAACAAAATAAATGTACCATTTGTTCTTCACCTTTGACTTCTAATGCTGTCTATCATCGGAAATCTCCAAAGTCCTCCCTGCATATGTGAAAAATCCAATTATTACCTATTATATACCTATTGATATTTACAATACACTATTTGATTACATACCCATTTAATATTACATGGTGGATCTGGTGATTTATACAATATTCAATCATTATATCTGCATCACATCCCCATTACATGTCCATCACACTCTCAATACACACCCATCACACACCCATTACATGCCCATCACACGTCCCTTACATACCAATCTCATGTCCATCACATACCCATGAAATGCCCATCACATACTCATCACATGCCCATCACACACTTATCACATGCCCATCACGCACCCATCACACACCGAACACATGCCCATCACTTGCCCATTACACACCCATCATATGCCCATCATGCACCCATCACACACACCCAAATAATGCCCATCACACACCCAACTAATGCCCATCACACACCCATCACATGCCCTGACAGAAACTATTTAGGTATTGTCTATGAAGTTTATATGTTTATATTTTATTGATGCACTGAATCAAACTTGTAAAGATCTCATTTTCAATTTCATTCACTCTCTAAAGTTAAAAATATTTACAGAGTATAAAATCTGGGGACATAACTCATTAATATGGAATATAAAAACGTATGTGACAGCCTGTGTATTTCTACACCTTCAAGCTCGTTCTATCCAACAACTCTGAACAAAACATGGATTTAGTTTTGTGCATTTATGATTAAATACAATCTGGACAACATAGTTATTATCTACATGCACTGATATCTACTACACAGTAATTTATGATTCTATGTGGCTAGGGTCTGTATAGCATGGTGACAATGCATTCACTTTGCATCACTGAGATCCCATATTTGAACACTGATCTACTGTGGGTAAGAACCAGTGGTCAACCATCTAATTAGTTAAGTTTTTCTACTTTATGACCCTATCCACAACTGAACTATTTAGGAGTTCATGTTATACCTTGCTGGAACTCATGCTCCTGTTTATGTGCAATTGATAAAATAGTCAAGAATTATTTGTTAGACAAAAGGCATAACTATTCGGGTTTATACCTGTAAATAATATATATGAATGATATGTAATAACATATATTTCTGTAACAAAAGAAAACTTTTTCTGTAATTAACTTTTTGTTCATTACATATATAGAAAGAAAATCAAAAGAACACAAACCAAAAAAATTAAATGTAACATAATTTATTGATGTATAAATAATGCAGTTCTCAACATTCAAAATGATTCAGTCAGAAACCATATTCAAAGACTTAAATAATCAGTGACATTTCATCAAACTGATTCAATCAGAAACCATATTCAAGGACTTAAATGCATCAGTGGCATTTCATCAAAATACACAACTGAGAGAAATGGCAAATAATAAGAAAATTTTGATTCATTTGCAACTGAGAATTATTACAACTACAGACCTTTGACTAAAAGGTTTTCAATTACCTCCCATGGATGACATCAAAATAAGATAACAGGCACAACCTACATTTGTACTGTAAAAACCACTAACTTCTGTAGATAATGTGGGATTATCGGCGACTAGCTAAAACAGACATTGTTTATACAATCGCTGGCTACAATATGGTCACGCTACTTAGTTTTTCCACACACATGATCACGTGATCAATTGATAACTTTAACATACCACTAGAATTTGACCAATCAGAGACTGATACATTGACACACCTCCAGACTTGCGTAGGTGAATCTGTGTTATCCGACTGTCTGTATTTTCATATACGATTTTTCGAATTTTCTTATTTTGGACAGATTATTTCCAGATTATCAAGACAAATTTTATAGTAATTTTTACACTATGGTCCCCAATTTTGATTTCCAGATCCGAAACATGGATTTCTTGATTAACGGAGCAAATTAACGTTTAGGAATTCTGTTCCCGTTCAATTATGTCCAGATAGTGAGGTTTCCGGATAAACAGAGTCCAGATTAACGAGGTTCCTCTGTATAAACTTTGGAGAGTTAATTTTGTGGAAAAGATTTTTTTCTTTTAGTCTTCCCTCCAACCTCTAACTTTTAACCCCAAAATCTATTGGTGGCCTACTTGTTTCAAATACAAGCCATTTATTATGTTTAGTCAACACATGTAATACAGTACTTAAGCAATTTTGTGTAAATAATTTTCCTTCTATCAATTCTAGTGACTCTGACTTGTGACCTTTTGACCCCAAAATTAATAACTGTCCTCCTTGTCTCACATACAAGCCATCCACAAAGTCTCGTCAAAACAAGTGAACCCAAAATATCATAATCAACAGGTGTCTTTCTTACCTTAACCCTTTCACCACTAAGTAACTACAAGGGAAGACTACCATTTAACACTAAGTAACTTTCAAGATCTTAAAAAATGTAGGCAACATATTTGCAATGACTTGTATAAATTTCATTTCTTGTGATAGGTATATATATATATTTGGTACCACTGTAAAGAAGACAAATTCAGGTTTCTGAAAATATTCTCATAAGCAAGTTTATTCTCATACAGAAGATTATACAGGTAAATCAAAAGGTAAGTTAAAGGTATTTTCACTGTATTCTCTATAAAATGTTGAATAAAGTGTTTAAAGAGTAATATGTGGTCTGTTTTTGATCCATTGTGGTGTTCTTACAAATCGTGGCTTGAATAAATGCAATGTTGACTCAAAATTCAAGCAGATCCAAAGGTGTGTTAACGAAATTTCTACAGGTATTTAAAACCTGAAGTATACAAGGTTTTAAGTTCATTTCAATGGAAATAAAGATGAAATAAAACACACGTTTTAACTGTGAACCAGATTAATTTAGCAAACATCCAAGGCAGTATTTTGTGCAATTTGTCACCTTGAAGATTTTGACTGGTATCATCACTGAAATGCAGGTAGAGTTTTACCCGGACAAACCTGTCACATGACATAATTTCTCCAAAATTTGATCCAACAAGCCTGAATTTCTCACTCTTATACCAATACAGTTCATCTCTGTCGAATTTTGTAACTGCCATCAATATCAACAGGCCATAAAATGCCTTTTATTTCTGATAACGTGACATCAGTCCAAACACCTTTGTGTTGAATTGGGTCAGTCTCTCGCTTCAGGTGTGTGCATTGGTATTTGTAAATCTTGCTATTTCTGAAAACACTGTCGCTATAAAATAGCTGAAAATATTCAAGCTGTGTTCCTGATCCATCAAATACTTGTGTTGGACCTACACGTTCAGAAAATGTGTGAATATTACGTTCCAATGGAGATTTTGTCCACTGGCAAAATTCAGGTATTTCGTACACATCGGCAAGTTCAAAACCTTCAAATTCCTCATCGTTATCATTGTCGCCAACAATATCACACCAATCTTGTTGTATATGTTCCCTCTCTTCTTGATTTATCTTTACAAGATGAAAATTGCCAATATTTTCAATTATTTCGTCCCCAGATAATTCTGATTCATCATCAGACGAGTCCACCATTTTGGCAACTTCGAAGATTTACATTTATAGATCGGAAAAACCCCCTTTCTTGTAAAGAACCTACCTTAAAGTCTGAATGTATCCAAAGAGTATGCAAATGAATCAATGTACAAATTAAATATTTACTATTGGGGAATCCCAGACATTGACCAATCAGTGAATTTATTGCCAAAACGAGACAAGTATGTCAGACCAGAATACCGGTCTACAGTGTTGAGCGGGAGTTATTGTTCTGGACCGGTTTACCAGTCTGCAGTGTTGAAAGGGTTAAATGTAATCCAATTACAATGTTTGGTCAAGGTATCTGGTATACAAGTCAAGTTACTGCAGGGGATTAGTTATTATCAGCATCTGTGAACCTGACAATTTGATCTTTTCCAACCATAGTTGATAGGTATCTTCCAAGCCACAAAATCAAACATATTATAAACATTGGTAATAATAAATACTGGTAATGGTAGATGGTGAAGAATTACGATTTCCAAGCCAAGCCAAAATAAGGACAGACACAACTACATGAAATCATCAGCTTTAAGGTTAGCACACAAAAAAAAAAAAATGGATAATTTACGAGCTGAAAGAATATCTAGGAATTCAAGAAATGACCATTACTTCCTTTAAAACTACTGAGTGTTGAAACTATCTCTGACATTCATCAGCAAAAACAAAATTTTCAAATTAACTGCTGTGGTCGACATAATGGATGTCAATTTGTCATTAATTTCATTTAGGACCAACAAGACATCATAAGAAGTCTTCTGGTGGAATCCCCATTTTGACAGAATTTACCATTTTTGGAGAAGTAGCAATAACAAAATTAACAGGAAGGTTGCCATGGTGGCTGTATTGGACATCAGACTGGCACTATTTCCATTAAGGACATCATAAGAAATCTTATGGTGAAAGCACGATGTCGATGCCACCAGCCATCTAAGAGAAGTAGCGATAACATTGTACAGATGGGCATTTTGGTGGCCATACTGGGTGATGAGCTGCAACATTTTCATTTAGATCGACCAAGCTATGGGATGGGATGAATGTATGTGTAAAGTTTCATGGAGATCCTCCAAGTATAGGAAAAGTGGTGATAACAAACTTGTGCTAATGGATATATGAATGATAGACAGATGATGGAAAGATGATAGACAGATGATGGACAAGAGACCATCCCTTAAGACCAGCAGAGCTAACAAAATAGAATTTTACATCTACATGCTTAACTTCCAATGCTTAAAATTTCATAAGCTCTCTATTCATGTATTCCTTTACATCTTTATCTAGACCAACTCTACTTTTCTTTTTCTCTATTAGAATCAAAATTACAAAACTGATATACAAACTATACACCAACTACATAAATTCTATAATTAAAACAAATTAAAGGAGTACAATTCTAAAACTGGATATGTTAATATAGAACTTTCTGCAATCGTTCGGAAAAAAAAAAACAAAGTGACAAATCCAGCTACTTGCCCAAAAATTATACAGTACTCACATTAAAAAAAGGATGAAATAAATTAGCCAATTAATTGTAATGACATACTGATATATTTCTCAAATTTTAAATGGACAAAATAAAAGAATGTACATGAACTTAAAGAATGTACATGTACTTAAATAATAATAAAGATATACTTATCTAGATATGAAAAATTAAGATGTAAAACCAATCTCAGAAATAGGGAGCAACTAAAAGTTAACAAAATATTATATGATGCAATAAAGAGGCACTTTGATAAAATAAACAATCCGTTAATGGGTTTTGGCTGCATTAGTTTATTCATCAGTCAAATCCCTGCATGACATTATGGCTTGCAAGGGAAATAACTCCTACATTGAGTTTAGCTTATTTAAATTGTCTAAAAATATTTAAGCTGGTTAAGTTAACTGATAATCTTTCACTTCCATGTATGTTGATTTCTATACCTTTATAGCCTGGTGTCAGCGTCATGCAGTCCAGCACAATATACTTCTTCTTCACTTCATACGTTCCGGAGGATGAGTCAAAATCAGTCAATGAAGGTGGACTAAGCCCTGTCTTTTCTCCAGAGGTCCCCGATGGCGAAGATATGTAATTCTTTGCCATGTAATTCTCGATGGTAGATGGGTAGAGGTACTTGTACCTAACCAAAACCTTAAAAGGCTTGTACACGTCCTCTTTATTCAGGCTAAACCCGGAAACCAAGCTTTTGAAGCACCTGAATTAGAATGAAGTTACATGCAAAATTTCCAAGATAAACCTTAATATGAGTACAGAATAAGATGCATGTATAGACAGACAACATTTAGGAATGGTGTTTTTAAGAATTGTTCCTGTGACTTTCACAAAATGAAATCTAAATGCTGATTAGTATGCTGTTACGTTTAAGTTTGCATGCTGTGATGTCAGATTGCCACTTATGAAAGCACAATTTATTGATAAATAGAATGAAAAGTATTACATGTTTCTATTTCTACAATGACAAGACTGAAGCATCATGTGACAAACAGTATCTTCAACTGGATAGGGGTGAAACGATACACTTCTGCTGCTGACTGATGTGATTCACAATACACAGCCTATAATAAAATAGACTATCAATACACATATCTTATGTGTCTTGACATACTGGTTGTATTTCTACCATGCAAATTACAGACACCGTCTTGTCATCTGTTCATATGCTATGCTCATCCTTGACAATATAAAAAAAAAATACTTCCCGTTAGGTATCAGTAATTTTTATTCAACCTTTTAGGCCATTTCATTCTCCTACATTTGATCAGTTTTAGGACTGATCTTGGTCACCGCATCTTTTGCTCTGAACTCTATGAATGCTTTTAAACATTTTATTACCAATTTCATGTATTCTCTTACATTTGGAAGGCACTGTGGTGTTTTCTTCAAAACAGAAGAAATAGTGCAGTTTCCTTGTGCAAGGAAACTCTTGTCTAGAACAAACTCCAAGTATGGGAGTGGAGATGACTAACAACCATATCCTTCTCACTGAACTTTAACCACCAATCATAACTGAATGTAACATATTTCACTGTGTTACATACAGGAAGTGTAGCCCTCATATTCAATACAAGCAGACATGACATGAAGCAACAGCAAAACTTTGCATACAACTGATTATTAAATGATCAATGAAGTACTTAAATCATACACAGTTAGCAGATCTGGAATGTCTTCTTTACATTGATATATCTTATCAGTGGCTAAGCATCCTGATGGGATAAAATAATCGGTATGGAATTGGCAATGAGTGGGCAGGCACATTCACAGCATGCGAGTTAGTCTGATGTAAAGAAATACATGTGCCTGCTATGGCTGTCTCATATGAATTTTCAATTCGAAGAATTAAAAAGGCAAACCACTAAAAATTATACATGACTGCTGAAGACTGAAGTAACTTTTATAGGGTAAGTATTGTTTTGTATTGATTCTACACTACTTGTATCAATGTGGAAAAAATACCCATACATTAATATCTGGATTAATTGTTTCACCCCTAATAATGGATGTGGGATTTAAACAAGGAAATCACACTCCTGGAGTTGTATTATTTTCTTGTTTACTCCTTTGTTTTCCAATGAGGATAAAATTAATAGAAGTTAAGTTTAACATTATGAATATGCTGTGTGTTTCACTATATCATTGATCAAAATAAATCCAAGTTAAGCAATCTGAGACAACCCAAGACAACCATCCTGAGACAACCCAAGACAACTGACCTGAGACAACCCAAGATAACCCAATACAATCTGAAACAAACCTAGACATCTGACCTGAGACATCCCAAGACAACCAACCTGAGAGAGCCGAAGACAAACAACGTGAAACAACTGAAGACAACTGACCTGAGATAACCAAAGAAAATCAATCTGAGACAAACTAAGACAACTAACCTGAGACAACCCAATACTCTGGAACTTTGCTCTGGAATAGTATTCCAGTTGGGACTAGAAATGCCCACTCTATTTCCTTCTTCCAAACCCAATATATCCAGTGGCTTCAGAGATGCAGCTAAAATAAATAAATTCCTTTGTACGAGGGCCTCAAGGTAGATTAGTTCTTTAATTGCTAATTGTGTTACCCTCTTTAAATAAAGTCATTATCATTATTTTAAATAAAGTCAAGTCATTATTAATACAATCAATCTGAGACAAAACATGACAACTGATCTGAGACAACCCCAGAGAACACAATCCTAACAACCTGAGACAACCCAAGACAATCAACCTGAAACAACCCAAGATAATGGACCTGAGACAACCCAAGATAATCAATCTGAGACAACCCAATACAATCAGACACACCAAGACAACTCACCTGAGACAACCCTGTACAATCAATCTAAGACAAACCAAGACAACTCACCTGAGACAAGCCAAGCCAACCCAATACAATAAATCTGAGACAAACCAACTCCAAACCCAAGACAATCAACCTGAGGCAACCCAAGACAACCAATGGTACAAACAAATTACTAATGGCTGTATTCAATTTAGAGATGAATCAACACAGCATGATGTCAAAATAACTCAAACTTTGCACATCTTTGTCATGTTCCTGATCATGCATTCAGCACTTTACCTGTGATATGCATTACACATTTGACTGACAGAGGCTGATGGATTTAGCCAGACAGGCCACACTGCTTCTGCAAGTTATTTCATATTTAAAAAAACCCCACAAAGTCAGTAACAAAACACTACATGCAGACAAATGTCTGCTGATGAGGTAATTCACAAACATGAAATTTTGGTGCAGAAAATGGCACAAATTAATATATCATAGTGATCCTATATAAGTAAAACTGCAAAAATGTGGCTTGTCTCTCTTCATCTTGTACACCAACAAAACCCAAATATTCCAGACCATCTGGAAAGACAGTAATAAAGTTAGCAAGCTGTACTCTCATGCCTTTTCTCCTCAGTAAAATTTGAAAAGGTTCATGTAAACATTGGTAATGTAACACACAAGGCCATCTTTACAGTTTGCTATCTTGTACTCTAAATCCAGACTTTTAAGGTTCCACTCCACAGTTATTAAGTAATTCTGAGAGAGGGACCAGTATAACATTGTTTGCATTTGGCAATATGTACAATCGAGAATGTTGGCTTAACTCTACTTTCATGTACTAACTGTGATTGAAAATTTCTTTATATATGGTCATTATCGAAACTATGCACTATCTAAAAGTGGACAGCTGATAAAAATGATTGCTCCAATTAGCTCAAAAAATGATCCTGAACATGTCAAAAGAACATTAACGTTAGCATTATTAAAAATGGAAAAAGGAAATTTGCTGGATTGGGCAAGTCCAGTTTCTGAAAGTGCAATGAATTACAAAATAATCAAAATGTTAATAAATTATCAGCTTCTTACTTTCTATCAGCCTTCTGAGAGATTTACATCTGAAGTAAGGCCAAGCTGTATGATCTATAACCCAAATTACACCCATCAATCATACACCAAAATAAAGGGAATCATAACTTATATTAACAATATCTAAAGTATACAAGATCTTTTTATAATAAGATCACCAGTGGGAATAACTTGGGAAATTATTTTTCATTGAAAGTCAAACTCTAGTCAATGTACAAAACCGCAGAGCAGTAATCTACATGTAAGCAAATCCAGAAAGTCATAAAAATGCATGATTTTATTGCTCATGTGATGAGGTAAGCTTCTAACTGGTTGAGATTACTTCATGCTTTTATAGAGCTCTAAACAAGCTTTTGTGGTATCCCTGTAAAGTATGATTCCCACAAAAACGCATGCATGCCAACATCAAGATTTGCCAAGAATAATCATGTTTTCATATTTTTGGCATTTTTTTCTGCAAATCCATTACTTAGTAGTAGGCCTTACATCCTTTGAAGGGACTAATGCTATACTAGGTAATAAGAATTTCCATGATTCAAGCTAAGACCATTTCTTCATCCTACTGCTGAGTCTTGAAACCGTCTCTGATATTCTTTAGCAATAACAAGATTTTTAAAATAGCTTCTGTGGTGGACATGCTGGAAGTCAGATTGGTTCCATTTTCATTTAGAACCAGATATCATTGTAAGTACTCTGGTGAAAACCCCATGCTGATATAGACATCAAATTAGGAGAAGCAGAGACAACATTTTTAAGATGGCTTCCATGATAGCAATATTGTGAGTCAGTTTGCATCATTTTCATTTATGACCAACCAGACATCATAAGAACTCTTATGATGAAAACCCGATGTCAAAATGCCTGTCCATTTAAGAAGAGTAGCACCAGCAATATTTGTAAGATGACCACCATAATACTGGACATCAGATCAGCACAATGTTATTTTAGGACCAAAAAGACCTAACAAGACTTCGGATGAAAAACCCATGTTGATATGACTTTCTATTTTGAATGAGTAACAATACAAGTATTTTCCTGATGACTACAATGGTGGCCATAATGGATATGATATGCACACCATTTCCATACCACACCATTTCCATTTAGGACCAACTAGACATCATATAAAGTCTTCTGATGAAAGCACAATGTCAATATGACCAGCCATCTAGAAGTAGTAGCCATAAAAAGATTTTCCAAAAGGAGTTGTGGTGGCCATATTCGAGGTCAAACTGGCACCACTTTCATTTATGATCAACATCATAAGAAGTCTTTCAGTGAAAACCCCATACTAATATGTTCAAGAGATGTAGCAGAAACAAGGTTTTCATAATGGCCACTGTGGTGCCTGTCTCAAGTCTGAGTGCCACCATTTTCTTTTAGCACCAACTAGACTTCATAAATAGTCTTTCAGTGAAAATCCCATGTAGATTTGACTATCCATTCAAGAAAAGTACTGGTGACAAAATTTTCAAGCAGGCCAATGTGGTTGCCATTTCTGAAATCAGATTGACCCGGTTTTCATTATGGACTAATTAGACATCAAACCAAACCTTATAGTGACAATCCCATTTCAGTATGCCTTTCTGTTCCAGAGTAGCAATAACAAGATCTCGAGATGGCTGCCATGGTGGCGATATTGGATGTCAGATTCACACCCTTTTCATACACGACCAGGAAGTCTTTAAAAGAAAACTCCATATTGATATGACCATCCACACCATTTTCATACAGGACCAGGAAGTCTTTAAAAGAAAACTCCATACTGATATGACCATCCACACCATTTTCATACAGGACCAGGAAGTCTTTAAAAGAAAACTCCATATTGATATGACCATCCACACCATTTTCATACAGGACCAGGAAGTCTTTAAAAGAAAACTCCATATTGATATGACCATCCACACCATTTTCATACAGGACCAGGAAGTCTTTAAAAGAATAACCATATGATTTCCATGCTGCACCATTTTCATTTAGGACCATGCAGACCATGGGATGAATGTGTGTGTCAAGTTTCATGGCAATCCTCTAAGTAGTTTGGGAGGAGTAGTAATAACAAGTTTGTCTTAACAGACTGATGGACAACAGACAGCAGATGATGGACAGATGAAGGATGAAGACCTTCCTTCTGGTATATGACCATTAGAGCTAACATTTATGAGGGTTGGCAGGTCAGTGTAAGCAGGACACCACATTTGAGCTATACTCTCAGAATACTTTGTAAATAGATATCATTTGTCTGTTTGCACTAATATAATCTGATGAAGTTAGGGACTGACTGTTCATACAATTTCAACATTGACTCTAGATATCACAAAGACCCAACTAAGTAAGAAGGAATTTTTAATACTGATTTTATTACTTTTAATATTATAAACTGCAAAGCATGAAATTACCAAAAACTGGGAAGCAAACTGACTGCGATATACTGTTTTTATTAAGATGCATCAACAAACAAAGTTTCATCCATTTGCAGTTGAAGCAAAGTTTGTTTTGCTGTAAAAGGGTTCAAGATACAGAGAATGTAACATACAAATGACTGAAATACAAACATCACTCAAGCATGAAAGCCTGGTCACAGTGATCTACTTTTCATATATTTGAGTTAATCTAACTGCAATGCATCTAGCATTCAACTAAAAATGCATTTTTGTGAAACAGGGACCAAGATACTAAAGGCAAAACAAATGAATTTCTGAAAATATATATCACTCAAGTATGAAAATTAGGTCACAGTGATCTGCTTTTGTACTAAATGAATTACTCCCATTGGGATGCATCTACATAACAGATTTACATACTTTAAAATGTATCCATATCCCATTTCCATTAGTTGGGTGAAATAGGGTCAAAGATATTGAAAGTGTCACCTCCGAAAAAGGCAAAAAGTACTAATGTCCCTAAAGTGTGAAAAATGGGTCAGAGACCCATTTTTGGCATGACTGATTTACTCTTCTTGAGATTTGAAAGATACATCAGCTTGTGTAAGTGATCATGCTTGAGCGCTGACATACCAGCACTATTAACCACATAAAAGAGTTAACAGGCCAGACCAAAACTCTGATAATCAATTGTGCAAGAATGCAGTTTATTTCAGTGAAACCTTTTCACCTTATTCATGATTTTAATTTTCAGTCTATCCTCTGTCCTGTAAATATTTTAATTTTTTCACAGCTATAAGCAGTGAAAGTCCTGCTTTCACTATCTGCAATATGTAGTCTTGGCCTCTCTATTTTCTAAACTGGTCAACTTTTGTATATGCATAAGTCTCCATCGTAACAGACACATGACCCATAAATTTAAGCTGGTACATCAGTTCAAAGATGTGCCTTCTGATCAGGTCTGTCTTCACAGACAGATTATTGTTTCGTGGGTCTTTAAAATTATGGATTCTGGTGACCATCAAAAACGGGAGAACTGATAACCAATAACGGCAAATTAACTTTATTCTTTTAAAGGCCTGCTTTGTAAAGCGTTTTTTATCTTCTTCCTAATCCCTTTCCCAATGTATACTACCTGTAACAAGGTACACAAGATCAATTACTTTAGCCAGAAGAACATTGTCTCAATATACCATCAGCAACAAAATACACCATATCACTTACTTTAGCCTGAAGAACACTGTCCTCTCTGGGATCTCCTTAGAAGTCTTGCTATCCGAGTCAGAATCTGGAATAACAAACAAAAATGAGAGCTGTCTGAAGTGAAGGCAGCAAGGTGTCTGCACATACTGCACATATATTAACTTCAAGACAAAAAGCAGCACATTGGTAAATGTCAACCATAAATGCTGACTATGACATGGGGACATGTATAAGCTCTTCTGCACTTAGTGCCAATAAGCTAGATAGCTAGAAATTACATGGCTGTGATAGCACATGCTGTTGATTCCAATGGCTACTAAAGCTATTCAGTCAATAGGAACATCAGACTTGTAATCCATGTGTTGTGGATTGAATCAACTGGCTCAATTTGTCTTTGAGAAAGTCCCCCAGTTCTTATTTCCTTTATATGATATGCCAATAATCATGAGTCATTGGGAAAGGCAATTAGTTGCTATTTCCTTGGCATGATATTGATGTGTCAATGGTATGATACAGCCAACAATGTATTTGTAAAAGCAGTTAAAAATCAACCAACCAAAACAAAAGGCTACATTATTTGGTTGACAACTAACAAACCCATTATTCTAATTGGCTGACCACCAAAATAATTCTTTTTTCTTTTTACTTTATATAGTAATCTTGTTGTAATATTGATATTACATTATCAAACTATCTTAATTAAAATAATTACTTGCAGCCTATGACCAACCATCTACACCGTTATTATAAAGATGCATACACTGAAATAGAATTTTTTTTTATGGAAACATATAACCATTATGCTACTGACCTAAGTGACTTCAATTTTTGTCCCTGTTAGCTGTTCAAAGAGATGTTCCTTGGCCCCTCAACACCACCACCACTCCCTCCTACCCAAACACATTTTCTTCAAAAACTGGACTTGGCCAAATTAATCGTTTGAGAACAACAAAGTGTGAAGGTGGAGAATCTGTGGAATGTTGTGTTGGAGATAAACGCTGTGCTGTAACAGCAGGTCCCTCCTATGTGGCAATTTCCTGGATTCATCTAGCAAACAATGACTAGATAGCCCAACAACTATTGATGGGGCCATAAAAGGGTGACCAAGATGAACCATAATGTGGAGATCCTGACTTGGTGGAGAACCTTCTGAATTATCTGCGAGGCAGAAAGATGTCAGCATACAGATGATATCATTTCAAACTGAAAACATCCACCCAGGCTATCTGATCTGGCACAATGCTTTATGAGGTTAATGCACCCTTGGAGGGACAGTAACACTGCCTGCAATACTAGGATGTTTATGCGACAGGTTGCCTCTTCCTGGGCCAACAGTGCTTGAAGGGCTATCACTTCCAACTTGGGTGCACACCCCATCCTGAATCTGTACAGAATGGAGTGGGTTGAGGAGTGTAAATAAGGACTGAGTTCAGAGGCTGGTCACGCTCCAGCCATCCACTCAGGTGGTGGCAAAAATCAGTCCCCAGGAGGATCCTAGATGAAAATGGGTCCCTGTGTGGTCTTCAGTTTGCTAGGAGCAAGAACTTGAGAAGACATCAATGAAGTCTCAAGGGAACTAATTCTGCAGTCAGGTTCAAAGTTCACAGGAGAGAGAGGTAAAGATGGACTGACAATGAAGTCTTGCCTACAAGACCCACTATGAGTGCCAGAATCTACACAATCCTGTCTCATAAAATGTAAATCCTCAAATGATTTGTGAAGAAATAACTCCCCCCCCAAAAAAATCCTTGAACAGATTAGATCTAACTTGTCTTTGTTGGGGGTTTGATTGAAACAAGCCACCATAAGCCAACATACTGCAGAAGAGAATCTCTGAGTAAAGATGTCAATGAGTACTCAGGTATCCACCCAATGATAATAACCTGAGTAATAAAATGTTTCCAAGTTCTGATCAAAGAGATCAGGAGCGAGCAAGATACTTTAAAACAATTACAGTTCAAGGTTTGTGTTGTGTGATTACTGGCTGCTGCGCATCAACCAGTTATTGTTTACTGAAGAACTGGATCCATGAAGACCTCAATTGCAAAAACTATTACCTATATCACCCTGAAAAATGTTCTACGCATACAAGCAAGGGGCATAGAAACTGGATGCATTTCTTTTGAATCAATAAAGATGGGGATGTTAAGTTATGCATCTTGGATATCTATGGAGACATGGAGACTACGCAGTTGTAGGGACTTCTGGATTTCTCAAATGAGGTATTTGTCTCTAAAAATTTGTTTAAAGCAGAAGATCATCATATGCAGCAGCAATCCCTTAACCAAGGAGGTCGTAGGGGCACCACAGTTGACTTTATAACCAATTTTCTCCATCTTTCCCTGTTCTCTACTGCCCTTGGGAATCTCCAAATCCCATGCCTGTCCACTCCTTAATGTTGTCTTCTCACCTCTTTTTCTGTCTGCCTCTTCTGCACCCTCGTACTGTGCCTTGCAAGATTGTTTTTGCCAGTCCAGATGATCTTCAGACATGACCATACCACTTCAGTTTGTGCTTTTTTACAGTGGTCAAGTGGTCTTCATTGGATCTGATGGCTTGTTGGATCATGCTGTGGACTTCTTCGCTGGTTACATGGTCAATGTATGAGATGCCCAAGATCTTGCGGTAGCATCTC
Source organism: Megalonaias nervosa (assembly GCA_016617855.1). Classification (NCBI taxonomy): domain Eukaryota; kingdom Metazoa; phylum Mollusca; class Bivalvia; order Unionida; family Unionidae; genus Megalonaias; species Megalonaias nervosa. The sequence continues at coordinate 15,465 of JAECUM010028694.1, read as the reverse complement.
ATTTCGAAGGTTTGAATCCTTCTTTGTAGATTGATGTGAGCGTCATGTTTCACAAGCATACAGAAAGATGGATATAACTGAGCACATCAGCCTTTTTTTTGGAACCAAAAGTAATGTTGGTATCTTTCCATATTGGTTTCAACCTTGTTATTGCTGCTGTTGTCTGGGCAATCCTGCAAAGTAGTTCTGGTTTGGAGCCCTCAACTGTGATAACTGATCCCAAGCACTTGAAGCTTGTGACTCTTTCCAGCTTCTGTCCACTGACCTTTATTTCTGCACTGATGCCATTGTTGTTGTTTGTCATCAGTTCGATTTTTTCGGCGCTAATCTTCATACCGTATGATGTGGAGGTTGTGTCGAGGCGCTCAACCAAGCAGAAAATCATTTATGAGTTTACGCCTTTTTAAACACAAGGAAGATCGTGGAGTTGAAACCTGGTATATTGTCATTTTCCACCATTTTGACTGCCCTTCTGTAGAAGGGTGTGTACATGTTCTCTTAGCTGAATCACTTTGGAGTGGTGAAACAGAATGAAGTCCATGATAGAGGAGGATGTTTCTGGAGACTAAACCAGTAAGCATCTCTTGAAGTAGAACAGACTAATTATTTACTGTGATCCCAATACAAACCTCTGAAAAGATGGCAAGTCAAGACACCCAACAGATTGTTGGGAACAGGAAGGGGCTGCCTGAGAGTAGGCTGTTGGGAACAGGAATGGGCTGCCTGAGAGAGCACAACTCCGTATGGCTATTTATCTCCCACCTTGTGGAAGGGAAATCACCAGCAACTATCTTCCCTTGACTCCACAACTGCATCATCTGGCAAAGGACAAGTGGGAAGTAGGGACAGTTGTTGTTGGTACCTCAAATCTTGAGCAGCTATGGAGGTGTATGACCACCAAGTAGTTCTGCCTCAGGAGGTGCAGCCCTCAATAATGCTTTGGTCCAGAAAGACCTTGGATGTCTCCAAGGTTTGGGATGCACCAAATTCCAAATGGGGAAGCCTGAGGGACCAAGCCTGGGAATTCACCAGATAACTAGAGGCAGAGACCAATGGCCAAACTGTGGAAGGAGGGAATATAAGTATCAAAACATTATAAATTTCTTTTAGATTCTTATTTCTTCAGTTTATCCTAACAGTTAAATGAAAATGCTGTACTGCACAAAAAGCATTTTTATGTGTAACTTTCAACTAATATGTGGGAGCTCATGCATCACGACACTTCAAAAGTGCAAATTCAAAAAATATTTGCATAATTTATTTACTCTAAGTATCTTTGATGAATTTAATAGATAATACGATTGCAAGCTGTAATTTCAATGTTATAAATAAATTTTAAAAATTGCAAGCATTAATTTTGTGTGAATTTAACAAGGATACTGAATTTACAAATTCTTAGCAGTAAATTATGGAAGACATACATGTAGTCTATCCACATTTTTTATAGTGCTACAAGCTTCAAAAAATGACTTTTCAAACGTTTGATGACGCTAAATTTTTTTCGTTGATTTGCAATTACTCGTACTGAAGTTCAATATATCTCATGTAAACCATTTACAGTGAAACCTATTTATGACAGACACACTCTGTGATAACAAATTTGTTGTCTTTTATGGAGATGTGCTTAGTATATTAAAGTTAAACCCATATAGGAAATAAAGTAAAGGGGTTATTCAATGTTAACTTTGATTACCAGGTATCCATTATATGAGGTGTCCATTACAGTAGGTTTTACTATATATCCAAATACTCACCTTCTAGAAATGAATCAAATGCCTCAATATGAATACAGCTCTGGAATGTGAACAAGTCACTCTTGTGCAAAAAGTCAGTCAATAACCTTCCTAACCAGCTGTCCTGTAAGAGACACACACAAAAAACCCATCAGAAGAATGGATGATCCACCAACCATCCATAATTATTACAAATGTAAAATTAACATGCAGGGAAACCCATATGTAGCACACATTCTTATAACATGAACCTGGATACATGACAGTAACATCCTGGCTCCTGACTTGCTCGAACAGCATGCTTTGTTATAACGTGAATATAACAGTCACATTCTGGCTCCTGAATTTTCTCTTGGATGTTATTATTACCCGATACAAATCACAACATTAGCAGCTGACAGATAAATATAATTCAGTAATGGAAACTTAACCCTTTACCTTATAACACCTGTTGCTGTGTAGGATGTTGCTATACATGTGCCAAAACTGTGTGTGTGTGTGTGTGTGTGTGTGTGTGTGTGTGTGTGTGTGTGTGTGTGTGTGTGTGTGTGTGTGTGTGTGTGTGTGTGTGTGTGTGTGTGTGTGTGTGTGTGTGTGTGTTTTTAACCCAGCTTTAAAAATTTTTCAGTCATATCGCTACGATGTCTGCAGTCTGGCAGTTTATAGTGATGTCTAGCATGGCAGCATCATGGCACAGACATGTAACATGATATCCCATTAAGTCACATTATCCTGACACCAGACCAACAAGTCCTAACACTAACCTCTTAACTCAATGCTGAGCACCTAGCGAGGCAGCTGTTAGTACCATTTTTATAAGTCTTTGTTATGACTCGGCCAGGGTTTGAACATGCGACCTCCTGCATCTGAGGTGGAAGCTCTAACCACTAGGCCACTGAAGTTGTCAATGTGCCAAAACTATAGCCCAGTTATCTCCATTTCACCCTTTCCTTCACAACATCTTGAAAACTCAAGCATTAATTTGGAAAACTTATTTCAAATTCCTCTTAAATTGTCAAGCTTGAAGTCTGATCAACCACTACATATTGCATTATTCAATGCCCAATCAGTAGGAAAGGTGCACAGAATTAGTTAATTTTATCAACGGTCAGGATATTGATGTCTTGTTCCTAATAGAAACATTGCTGGCAAAATCGTGAAATGAGCAAAAGTGTGCGGATCTAACATCCTCTGGTTACTCCATCAAGTCATTACCATGAAAAGCCCACAGAAGTGGAATTGTTATAATCACAAGGAACTCCATAATTCGTTGTTTTAACTGCACTGCATCTTTCAATTCAAACACATATCCTTTGAAATGGACCACACCTCACTCAAAGTGAAACAAAGATCAGTCCATTTTATTTGCCTCTACCGCCAACCTCCTAGTATAAAAAAATAACAATCTGACTGAATCTCACATTTTGGAGTAGTTTCCTAACCTCCTGCAGTATGGAAATTTGAAACGTGGCAACCTGATTTTTCTTGGGATTTCAACTTTCACTCTGACTGTCCTAGAGATCCGTAAGATCAAAATTCCTAGATTCTATTCACATTTTCAACCTCAGTCAGTTAGCCAACCCACCCATAAACATGGTCACGTTTTAGACTGGATTCTTCACAGACCTGGTGATAATATTCTAGTCTTCACTGGTGTCACATGAACTTGCATCAGATCACCTCTGCATCATATGCCATCTGAATGTATCAGTCCCTAACCCTCCATCTTTGCTACTAAGAGAAACCTCTGTATGATAAATAGAACCCAACTAATGCATAACATCCAAGCAAACCTAACAACTTTGCTACCTCCTACAGCAGTACTTCTTGACAAGTGCTTGTGTTTATTGCTTGATAATATACTCCAGCAACCAAATGCAGAGTATTAATTCAAAAGTATGGGACCAGCTTCACACTGCTACAAGAGAAAGCTGTAAGGCTGAGGAATTGGATTTCACCAGCAGATCTAAGAATCTGTTATAAAGAATGTTACAAACATAGTTCATGCAGCAAAATCAGCCTACAACAGTATCAAGATCTCTGAAAGTTCCAGCTGCAAACAGCTCTTCAAGATTACAAACAAGCTAATGTCAATGAATAAATTGTACATCACTTCAAACAAACTTCTCTCCAGACCTGTTTGCAAATTTCTTCTGTGACAAAGTTCAATCTATTAGAGATAAGCTTGATAACAAAATTTCAATTGACTCATCAGCACCATACAGTTTTGATACAGAAAATACAAGGCAATCTTTAAAAGCATTTGAACCAGTCTGTATGGATTTGGTACATACAACTGTGATGAAGAGTGTCCCAAAGTCATGTGAACTTGATCTGATTCTAACATCACTACTGCTTGAGAGCTTAGATTCAATATTGCTTTCACTAACCGATGTTAATAATACTTCTCTCTCATCTGGGGAATAAATATCATTTTTTTAAAAGTGCCATGTTAAAGCTTCTACTGAAGAAAAAGACACTTGACCTGAACATTTTAAAGAACTACTGACCTGTTTATAACCTCTCATCGATTTAAAAAATCTAATAAAAAGTTGCTCTATTCCAACTCGTATCTCATTTGAGTTCAAACAGTCTTTACTGCAATGCATATCAACCCCACCATAGTACTGAAACTACCCTTCTGAGAAAAGTTAATGATCTTCTCTCTGCTTTGGATAGGGGAAAGATTAAAGTCCTCTCTCTCCATAACTTGTCTGCAGCATCTGACACAACCAATCATGCTATATTGCTTCACTGTCTTCAGCAAGTATTTGATATTCATGATACAGCCTTGTGGTTAAAGTCCTACATAGTCAACAAGACACAAATTGTGTCTGTAAATGGAACACATTCCAGCATATTTGATCTATGTTTTGGTGTTCCACAAGGCTCTGTTTTCTCAGCCCCATTCCCTTCATTCTATACATTCAGCAACTCCCAAGTGTAATAGATCGACATCTGGTGTCTCACCAATTGTACGTTAACACTAAAAACAGATAAATATAGCTGCCCAGCTGAAACTGAGGCTACCATCCAAGGCGATGAGAGGTGCATTTCTGATGTGAAGTCATGGATGACATGCAACAAGCTCCAGATGAGCAATGAAACTGAAGCCACCCACACAAAGACTTTCTCATTCATATCCATTACCTCAAACAATAAGTATCAGTAGTACCAACAATAAATTTACAGTCAGTATGAAACATAGGTGTCACTCTCCACAGGACACTTTCATTACAACATGTAATGAACATATGATATTTGGGGCTGAGACACATCATCTCCATTCGCAATGTTCTTTGGGCTGATGCCACTAAAACACTTGTGTATTCCTTAGTACTTTCAAGACTGGTCTACTGTAATTCACTTCTATCTGGTTCGTCTCAGTATCTAAGACAGGAAAAACTGAAAGTTCAAAACACAGCTGCTTGGATCATCCTTACAGTATGAATAACTGAGCACATCCCCACCCCCGACTCTGTAACCTTCACTGGCTTCTCATTTGATCCAGAATCTTACACTCCTCTTTTGAGAGTTGCATTCCCCTTGTTCCAACTGCAAATATAGTCATATGGACAATGTTCTTTTGCATACCAGGCCAATGCTACATGGAATGAATTGCCCATAGACCTTGGACACAAGGGCAACTGTGATCACATCCGAAAGTGCTCTTAAAACTCACCTATTTCAACTACAAGAAAAGACTTCAGGACTTAATAATGTTTACTTCCTTAATAATTTTCAGCATGTTTTTTTGTAATTTCATGGTGTTTGCTTTTGTAATCTTGTCATTTTATGTTTTTATGAGTTATCTAATACTGTAAAACACTTAGAGCTTCTGAAGATTAGGTGCTGTAGCAAGTCCACATATTATTAATATTACCATTATTATTATTACTATTATTATTATTATTATTTTATTATTATTATTCTGAAAAAGGAGTTGAAAAAAAAATTGTCACATGATGGATGCAATCAACATCATGTTATAGGAGCCATTCGATACTAAATTTTGACAGAGTTTCAAACCAAATTTAATCAAAAGGTCTACTGCAGAAGTGAAACAGATTTTCCATATGACTGCTAAGGAAGCCACACCGTTGCTATGGAAGCCACCAAGACAAACTTTTGATAAAACAAGTCATATGAAGCACACCTAGCACGTTTGATCAACATTGGCTCAGCTGTTCTTGAGAAGCTGCAAATAGGTTTACCATATGGTTGTGATGGAAGACATACATTTACTATGGGAGTCGCCCAAGACACAATTTTGATCAAGCATGTCCAAAGAAACATTCCTATCAAGTTTGATCAATATTGCACAGCCATTCAAGAGATGAAGTTAAAAATATTTTTTCCATCTTAAAGTTCAGGAAGCCACTATGCTGATGGCAGTCACCCCTGACAAAATTTTGATAACACATGTCCTAACAAATATTCCTACCAAGTTTAATGAATGCTCATTGATTCTAAAGCAAAGTCAGAAATGGGATTTCCACCTGGTTGCTAAGCAAATCACACCACTGCTAGATAAGTCACCTATGACACAATTTTGCAATTGAATGTCGTACAAATTTTCCTACCGACTTTGATACTCAATAGCTTAGCCATTATGAAGAAGCTGAAAACTGGATTTCCATATAGTTGTAATGGAAGTGATAACATTGCTTTTGGAGTTAACCCAGAAACATTTTTGATACAGCAAAACACCTCTACCAAGTTTGATTGAAACTGGCTCAGTCATTTTAGAGAAGCTGAAAAGACTTGCACACATTTCTACACATGGCATGAAAGCATTATCTCTCACCCATGCGACAGAGGAATCTATCTGTTTTGCTAACCTTACTTTTCTTATCTCAGTCTGGTTGTCTCAGACAGGTCATCTCAGTCTAGGTGTCCACGCGCTTGGAACTACTTTTAAAAAAATAAACCTTTGTTGTCTTCTGCTATGCCTGACGTAGTTGTTCTAAAATCAAACAACAACAACAACAACAAACAAATATATAACAAAACAACATAGTAACTTAAGGACTCTCCATTTTTGAGAAAACACCATACAAAACATTTCGAGAGAGACAGACACATACACGCACATGATGTTGAGTTTTTTGGAATTATGATAGTTTGTTCCACACAGCATAGTCAGTTTTATCCTATCTGCAAGCCTGACTCAGTACATTTTCAGGTCAGCGTCATTAAATGTAGCTAAAGCTACCTAACTAGTTTTAAATACTTCGTGTGAAACAAATTATATACTTTTAGCTACATTTAATGACGCTGACCTAAAAATTGACTGTGCTACAGATAGGATAAAATTCTCAATGCTGTGTGAAATGAACTATGACAGAAAACACTGATCTATGCACATAGCCTATAGACCTATACACTTCGTAGTCTTCCAACGCTCTTAACAACTACAGAAAACTTAGTAACAGCCAGAAATGTGTTATGTCAGACATGCTTTATTCTAGTTTTGTTAAGCATCTCCATTGCACCCCAGTTGAATCAAAAATATACCTACAATATTTAATGACAAATAATGCACTTACCAGCCAAATGGAATCATTTATCCGTCAACACATTAATCCATAAGCAAATTTCACTGTAATACTTGCCATATTTCCAACACAGAAAAATAAAATTTCAAAGAATCAGTGAACTTGAAAGTTCAGTACATGGTTATCCACTGGGGTCCGTATTTGGAGGGTCTTTTATACACGGAGGTACTTTTACAATCAATATTAATTACAACACAAGTATGTCACAAACAGTTTCATCTCCTCTAAGGAAAGGAGAGTTATACACGATAGTGACACGGATCTCTAATTACCCGTGAATAACCCAAGCACGGACACTCATGCTACATGTATTTACACTACAACAGAGCTGTGGGCCGAGTACAGTTTCATTATGTACAATATAATTTTCTAAATTGGAACTAATGAAAATGAAACATTTCTTTTAATAAATATTAACTATTTATTGTTAATTTCATATAACATCCATATATTAAATATGATAATACCTAAAAACTATGCAACGTTTAATGTTGTCATTTTGTTTTGACTCACGCATAAAAATTGTGTACTTCGGATGATATGTCACGCCACAGTCCTCATTAACATATTTGTATTAATGCACTGCATGTAAACATTGACGCGTGAACTATATTGCACAAGGGAGGAGTTCTTTCTTACTTTAAAGGATAATTTTGGGTGAGAAAAATAATCTACGTTGGGGTTTGGACCGAGACAAGGAAATCCCAGTCACTGGGTTACATTATAAGTCTCCCCACTCGGCAAGCCTCGTTGGGAGACAAATAATGTAACCCCTTGACTGGGATTTCCTTGTCTCGGTCCAAACTCCAACACAGATTCTATATGTCAACTTACATAACTTGCACACATTTCTACACATGGCATGAAAGCTTGATGTCAAGTTACACAACCTGCATCCAGAGACTTGCACATTTCTACACATGGCATGAAAACTTGATATCTCAGCTTATACTGCCCTGTATCCATATATTTAAATTTCTAGAGATAGCATGAAAGATTTTATTTTGGCTAGAGCAATCCACTGTATTTGAGTTAATCAAAAATTATCATGTTAAAGTAAGCAAAGATAAATTATAAGATAAATTTGTCTGAAATGAAATTGATCTTTTGCAGGCACGATTTATATAAATTGTTTTTCCAAGGTGCAGAAGGATCTATTACTTACCTTTGAATGGCCAAGTGTTTCTTTAATATTCTGTGACACATAACTGACTGTCAGACTCTTCACATTAAGTACGATTCTCAGTTCATTCTGTAAAATAAAGTTACTAAATGACATACCAAAATATATGAAAGATCTAACAACTTACAATGGGTTGTTAAAATTGGCAGATAAATTATTAACAACCTACAGTCGATTTGTTGAAACTGGCAGGGAAAAATTAACAACCTGCATTGAATTTGTTAAAACTAGCTGGGGAATATTTAACAACCCACAATGAATTTGTTAAAACTTGCAGGGAAATCAAGGGAAGTGAAAAGGGATATGGAGGCTGGCACGATTAACTGGATTATCTGTTACTTGATTCATATGTGTTAGAAATGATTATCAAGACAAACGTTTGCCACCATGAAAATGACTCTTTCTTTTCATTGAGAGCTAATGTTTGCCTAATGTTAACAACTGAAGTTTATTGTGACCAACAAAGAAAAGTGTGTATACATCAAACCCAAGAGATCAGCGGATTCTATCCACTTCTGACCTGATGCCAACTTTCCACCTGTCTATATTTTTGACTTATGACAGATCATAGTCATGGTAAATGTTTACAGTAAATCTGACAAAGTGATTAATAATAATGTTTTTAGGACAAAATGTAATAAAAATGCCTTTAAAGTTTTCTGAAAAATATACTTCACTAAGTTAAAGATGACAAGTACAAACCATCATCACAAGACAGTTCAGCTTTTGAGTATGTAAATGAATTTCAATTTCAGAAGTATTTCAGCTGATGACACCAGAAATTCTCGCAAAAGTCAATGCAAGTCACTGAGTACTCTAGCAAAAGTCAATGCAAGTCACTGAGTACTCTAGCAAAAGTCAATGCAAGTCACTGAGTACTCTAGCAAAAGTCAATGCAAGTCACTGAGTACTCTAGTGCCTTCCCTAGGTACAATGTATGGAATAGCCTTAGCTGTTGTTTGCTAAAAAGCACATGTCTTGACCCCTGACTTTTGATGGCTACTCCACAGACTGGAAAGATTCTAATTACCAAGGTTACCTACTTTGCAACACCCTATCCTACATTTTTGAAGAAATTAATATCATACTTGTATATGTATATTCATCTGTAAGTTGTCTCACTTGTAAGCTAACATGTACCCTCTCATCCCCTCTCTTTTATCAAGTCTGCAAAAATGATAACTGCACTGAGATCCATTAATAGTTTGAGCTATTTACTACCATATCTACCTCAAAAATGATAAATGTACAGAGATCCTTGTATAGTTTGAGCTATTTACTACCACGATATCTACCTCAAAAATGATAACTGTGCAGATATCCTTGTATAGCTGGAGCTATTTATTGCAATGAAATCTACCTCAAAAATAGCTGGTCACACTATTATTAAGTTTACTGCTATATCTTCAGCAGGTCAACATTAAATACAGTGGTTCTACTCTTATGATGTTACAACTTCTGCACTGACAAGTTGGCCTCATCAAAAAAGTGTCCTCTCTTGAGAGGGACAAATGGTAAAAATATACTATTTCTGGTACTAAATAGGTAGTGCTGGGAACTGGCTGAAATTTATGATTGATGACTGGTACGGAGATCAACCTTAGATTTTAATCAGTCGGAGATATCATCTAGAGCTGTGGTTCTTAACCCATGGGTCGTGCCCTGAACTGGGTTGCCATACTGTTTTGAGTGGGTTGCTGAGATCGATCATAATGATTTGAAATTTCCTACCCAAGTGGAATTTTAGCATTTGATGGGTGGAAGAAGTGTGTATTGAAGATGCAGAGTGTGTGTTGACCTTGAATCTGAGTTACCATCAAAATAGGTTAAGAACCATTCATCTATAGTTTTTTTAAGGTCAATGTCATTTTCACCTGATTTGTAAATGCCAAGTTACTTCTGTTCTGTCAAGTCAAATGATCAACCTGCAACAATATAAACTGACATGCTGTTGTCGAATGGGTTGTACTAAACAATGGAAGGCTATAAAACAAAAACTGTTAATCACATATTTTAAATTTTCGGAAATATAATGTTAAAAGAAAGAAAACTTTAAACGTTTTTATTTTATTTTGAAAACTCATCATCATCATCATTAAATACTTGGTCATTTAACTTCTCAAACCAGTCTTCAATTTTTTTAAAAAACATCACACCACTAGTGGTAGCAGTAAAATAAGTTATCCTTGTCTATACATCCCTCTATCTATCTGTCCATCCATCACATCTTGGTAAAGGTTTGCATTCAGGTCATTTAAGACACTGTGGTGAGGAATCCATATTCTACAGACAAAATTCCCATTATAACTGTTTTATGTTTTACTGAATCCCCATTTACCTTGACTACCAGTTGTTCTGTATCCAAGGAGACACACTTGGGAAAGCTTGCCCCTTCTTCACATCCTTCTACTGGTTCTCCAGAATTCTTTGTTTTCTTCTCTGAAAAACCCCCCAAAAAGTTAGTGACTTAATCAAAGTCAATACCAATCTGATAACATTTCAAAAGTTATGTCAATGAAACTGAGAAATGAATACATTATTCCACATATCAACTATCCTATGCTTTTTTAAAGAAAAACAACAGTCCATCCAAGAGGGTGATGCTCTACTGTCTGAAAAGAATATCCAGGAATTCAAGAGAAGACCATTTCTTCCTTTCAACTGCTGCGTGTTGATGGCATCTCTGATGTTCTTGATCAATAAAAAGATTTTTAAATTTAGCCACTGAGGAATGTAAGTATGGCATTATTTTCATTTTAATTTTTCGACAAACTAAACAACATTTAAAAACTTATGCTATAAACTTAATGTTGACATAAGCATCCATTCTGGAGAACGGGTGACAAGATTTTCAATATGTCATTTTGGCAGCTATATCTGAGGCCAGGTCAGCACTAGTTTCATCCAAGACCAAGTAGATATTGTAATTAGTCTTCTGATCAGAACCCATTTACCTTTTAATATACTTCAATACCTTTTTCCGCAAGTTCAAGTTAGGGTTTTAGAACTACCAAAAGCAAGCAAGAGAAAACTATGATTTAAGAAATCACTCACCATTTTGCTCTCTCAAGCTGCTGAGTACATGCTCCAAGGCTGACAGGGTCCCAATTTTGCCCCCCTTGTGACTATATGGCTTTATGATTGTTCGCAACTCACGCAAGTAGCGCTTCATCTTCTCTTTCTTCTCTTTGTGACCCAGCTTCTTTGAATGGGCCATGTCACTACTGCAAAATAAATGAATAAATAAAATCAGCCTTTATCCATAAATCTCAAAATATATGCCCTGTTACATTTTTGCAAATCGGTAAATATGCCATATTTGTGACACAAATTTGTGCATATTTTAATAATTAACTAATGCATACTTCCTCCCCTCTTCAATCTTTTCCTTGAGAAGTAACCAAAAATGCAAAGTCAGTTCATCAAAAAATGTGGGTAATATAATAAATGAAATATTTATATAACTTCAAAAATGTATACTCACAATAATTAATTAATTCATCATATTTTTCTTACCATTAAGACTGAGGACTGTTATCAGTCCCTAAGGAGCTCTAGTAGTCCCTCAACAAAATGGAAGCACTTGATCTTGACCCTGTTATCACGGAGAGCTCACTTAACTTGTCCATGGCAGTGTCAAGATATATCTACTTCATAAGTTTGATTAAAAATGAATTTAACAGTTTTTGTAAGGAAAGAAATGTTATTGAACTGGAATCATTCCAAATATTCTTCAAATATATCTACAAAATGGGTTTAATAGAATTATATTCATAACTGTTTACATCACCATTTTCACAGCCATTATAAATAAAAAACCCAAGTCAAACACCTCTGACCTTACAATCTGTCAGAGTGCAATCTCCAAAGTCTGGTCAAAAGTCATTTGGATGTTTAGAAATCACTGTGTTCATAAGTCCCAAGAAGTACAAAAATCCAAGCAGTGACCTGTCATGTGACCTGTCTGGGTTTTTTAATAGCAGCATCAAGATTTGCACAATTTCACTCACAACCATTGTAATATTGAAAAAAGTGTTTTAGTGAAAACCCCATGACAATGTCACTAATTTAAGAAAAGGAGTTGTCTTTTTTTTAATGACCACTATTATTGCTATGTTGGAGGTCAAATCAGCATAATTTCCCCTAATTACCAACTACAAATTTGTTATCAGTACTCAAATGAAATCATGTAAATGTGACATATTCAGGTACGACTTGGATTATTTTAATATAAGAACAACTACACATTGCAAGAAATGTTTCAATGAAACCCCCATGATAGTATGCCTATGTGTTCATGAGGTACATATGTACTGGATTTATGGGCACATCAGCATAATACTGAATATATGGTGCTGATTTAAAAGTAAGTTCTAAAACTGTAAGCATAAAAACAAATTTTTTTAATAAGATAAACCCTTCCAACATTATGAAAACATGAAGAATAACAATATAAAAGAAGCAATATAAAAATGTTAAAACCATAAAGATGCACAATATATAATAAAAAGTATTTTTTAAGTATCATTTATGATGAGTAGCCATGCAAGGTTTTCATGACAGACACTGTGGCAGCCACACTGGAAGGCCAGGTCAGAACCATTTTCATTTCATTACAACTACATACTACAAGAAGTGTTTTAGTTTAAATTCCATGCAGATATGACTATCTGTTCAGGAAGAGAAGCAATGTGTTTTAAAGATGGCCACCTTGGCTGCCATTTTGTTAGGTCAGAGCTGCTTTATTTAATTCTGGGCAAACTACATATAATGAACAAGAAGTCCAGGTGGGTTTGTGATCACTCACCTGGCCGACATTTGCCAAACAGCTAAATACAAGAGCAGTTGATCAAGAAGTCTGGGTTATTAGGATGTTTTCCAAACTTAGGTCAAGTTCTGGTGAGCATGTTCTGAGGAGTTGCTTGTCAATTGCTATTTATAATAATGGTGGCCATATCTGACAGTGGATCAGCATTATCTTAACAATTTTTGAGGACTAAACAAAAAACAATTTCCAAGCAGGCTTCTGTGGTTGCCACACCAGACCTCAGATTGGCTCCTTTCATTTATGACTCGCATCATAAGAATTATATCCTACTGTAATATGTACAGCATTCAAATAATGACTGATATGGAATCCTACTGTAATATGTACAGCATTCAAAGCATGATTGAAATGGAATCCTGCTGTAATATGTACAGCATTCAAAGCATGACTGAAATGGAATCCTACTGTAATATGTACAGCATTCAAAGCATGACTGAAATGGAATCCTACTGTAATATGTACAGGATTCAAAGCATGATTGAAATGGAATCCTACTGTAATATGTACAGCATTCAAAGCATGATTGAAATGGAATCCTACTACTGCAATATGTACAGCATTCAAAGCATGACTGAAATGGAATCCTGCTGCAATATGTACAGCATCCAAAGCATGACTGAAATGGAATCCTACTGCAATATGTACAGCATCCAAAGCATGACTGAAATGGAATCCTACTGTAATATGTACAGCATCCAAAGCATGACTGAAATGGAATCCTGCTGTAATATGTACAGCATTCAAAGCATGATTGAAATGGAATCCTACTGTAATATGTACAGCATTCAAAGCATGACTGAAATGGAATCCTGCTGTAATAGGTACAGCATCCAAAGCATGACTGAAATGGAATCCTACTGTAATATGTACAGCATTCAAAGCATGATTGAAATGGAATCCTGCTGTAATATGTACAGTATTCAAAGCATGACTGAAATGGAATCCTACTGTAATATGTACAGCATTCAAAGCATGACTGAAATGGAATCCTACTGTAATATGTACAGCATCCAAAGCATGATTGAAATGGAATCCTGCTGTAATATGTACAGCATCAAAAGCATGACTGAAATGGAATCCTGCTGTAATATGTACAGCATTCAAAGCATGATTGAAATGGAATCCTGCTGTAATATGTACAGCATCCAAAGCATGATTGAAATGGAATCCTGCTGTAATATGTACAGCATTCAAAGCATGATTGAAATGGAATCCTGCTGTAATATGTACAGCATTCAAAGCATGACTGAAATGGAATCCTGCTGTAATATGTACAGCATCCAAAGCATGATTGAAATGGAATCCTACTGTAATATGTACAGTATTCAAAGCATGACTGAAATGGAATCCTGCTGTAATATGTACAGCATCCAAAGCATGATTGAAATGGAATCCTACTGCAATATGTACAGCATCCAAAGCATGACTGAAATGGAATCCTACTGTAATATGTACAGCATTCAAAGCATGATTGAAATGGAATCCTACTGTAATATGTACAGCATGATCGAGATCTTTACCTGCACTGACTGGGATGTTTTAATGGGATCTGAATAATTTGTTCTCACCTGCATCCACTGGTGGATGGCATATCTTCAACAAAGTCATCACTGCCACTAAAAGACATACTGAAGCTGCTACTGCTGCTGCTACTTTGACTGGAATAAGAAAACTACATTATTCACATATTTTGCCACTGAAAGACATGGTGAACCAGCAACAACAAATACTTTGAAACTGTTTGAAAAAACAAAACTCAGAATTCCACATTTAGCCTTTCTTTCTGCAGCTGAAAGACAATGTCCACTACTATAATTACCACTATGAAACAAGAAAAGTAAAGTATTCCACAATTTTGCATGTCACTGCTTCTAACAAATCTTAAAATTCCAATCTACATCCAAAGAACTTAATATCACTGACCCATGTTTGAGGCTTCTAGCTTTAATCCCTGCTGCAATTGTCTGGTGAAATAACACAATGTACAAATACATGACATTATACATGTACTGTATATTGCATGTATACACCATTATACATGTACTGTATATTGCACGTATACACCGTTACATATGTACTGTATACTGCATGTATACACCATTACACATGTACTGTATATCACATATACACACCATTATACATGTACTGTATACTGTATGTATA
>JAECUM010028693.1:0-18793 GCA_016617855.1 Megalonaias nervosa | reverse complement strand
TGCATGCCGTAGAGATTATCTGTACACAAAATACACTCTTTAAAGAATGCGGTTTGAAGCGCAGCTGTTGAGTTTTACTAGCATGTATAACTGTGCATTTAAACAGCTGTGCACGTAATGGTTCATCGATATACACTAACGCACTCCTAGATATCTTCGCAAAAGGAACAGTCAAAGGGCCCATTTACATGTAAAATAGAACCACATCTAGACCAAATAGTTTGGTACACTCAGGTTTGGTTCCATACCCTAAATGAGTCAACCCTACTTGGCATTACTGGAAGATATGGCGATAATGTCACATTTTACATCGCACTTTGCCCAAGGATACAACAGATCGATGAACAAGTTGATGAAGGTCACTAAGTATTAGTTTTAAACAAAATAACAGTTCATGAATTTAAAAAAAAAAAAAATTAAAAAAAAAAAATTGGTTTTTCAATCATTGTATGAAGGAAAGGTGTTGTTGAAATTATTTGCAACTAATCTTTTCATAACCTCGGTTGCGGAGAAGCCCGGCCGAGTCATGCCAAGGACATAAAAATGGTACTAACAACTGCCTCGCTAGGCGCTCAGGATTAAGAGGTTAGTGTTAGGACTGGTCTGGCCTGTTGGCAGGATAATGTGACTGGGTGGGAACATCGTGCTACATGTCTGCGCATGATACCCAGTGCTTCACATCACTATAAACTGCCACACTGCAGACATCCTAGCGATATGAGTGAAAAATTGTTAAAGCTACGCTAAAAATCCAAATCACACACACACACACACACACACACACACACACAAATCCATAACCTTGCATATAAAACAAAGATGTTGGAAAATGTAATTGAGAATCTTTATTCGATGGGATTGAAGTATAAGTATATATAATATGAAACCAGAATGATAACTTTCTCAGCTATCATATAAATTAAAATAATCACATTGGCTTTGAAGAGAAAAGCCAGTGCTTTATAAAAATCATTTTACCAAGTTCATTTAACAACGCATGTGCTCGGTGTCTTGCACCATGGGGAAATATTGTATGTACCGTCTACACTGAGAAGTCTAGTCCAATTGTACACAACCTAGACCTTGATCTACCGTCGCATAGTGCGCTGGCATATCAGGGTCTGTGTTTATGTGTTTTACTGATTACTCCTAGTAAACTGCATCGATCCAGAACTGCTGGCGCAAGATACAATAGCAGATCATGGTCTATGCAGTGTGCAGATGGATCCGACTAATATATAAGCAGATGCGGTATCTTCTGGACGTTGGATAGATTATTATGGTATCAACATAACATTAACGTCATTAACGAATGGTTAGCGAAAATGAAACTCCAGTTCCCTTGTGGATGTGAATGCTTCCTCCAGTTCCTCACATTTTCGGACGTTATCAACCGTTTTATTATAGTAGTAGTAAACTACTCGGGCTTTACAACGTTTTGTGAGCGTATGTCATCTTCGATATCTGTATTAATAGTAACGCTAAACTGTTGTTTCTTTATTTTCCCTCAAGAACACCACTATAACTTTGTACGCTTGACGGGTACCCAAATGTATAGTCTCTTCTTTTAATGGCCATACGTTTAGTTTGGATGCCAATAGGTCACCTGACTGTATCGAACGGTATCAGTATCATTCCCGAGCATAGTGTCACTCCTGAGCACAGTGTCACTCCTGAGCATAATCACTTTGATAATTAAAGTAGCTGCACTAAACTTGTGTTAGTTTGCTACTTTTACTCGTATATTCGTTCTTGTTTTACTGCCGATGTGCCATTTTAATCTTTTGACCTGTTAAATACGTTATTTTTGCAGCCGCGGATTATTGAGAAATTTCGTTTGATCTGCTTGAAATGACCCGTACTTTGGCTAATATCTCTTTAACTTCTGTTTTTATTTTTTAAATTTATAACTGAAAATCGACTACTAGAACAATATAAACGTCAAACTGAACGCGATTTTTAAAACTTCTTTAGAATGATACATGTGGGAAACGTCCTCTTTAAATACAACTCTGTATCGCTGAATATAGTATAATTTACAAGTTCTATTTGATATTTGTTGCCGTTAATTCTGCATCATAAATCCTTAGTGCAAAGCATTTTTAAGACATGTGTATGCTGTTTAAAGAGCTCTCTGAAAGAGAATGACTTATTTTTTAATAAAGTATTTTTCTTCTCTTCATTCTCTCTCTCTCTCTCTCTCTCTCTCTCTCTCTCTCTCTCTCTCTCTCTCTCTCTCTCAATGATATTTCTAAATCCTCTTTTAGCATTCAGAAAGATCTGTGATATTTGATCATCTGTAATGCATTCAGAAAAAATATAATGAACAGTGGGACCTACTCTGAAATCTCTTCATTATATCACCAAATTTGATACATTATAACTGGTAGACCTTATTTGCTGCGTCTTTTTTCATTTAGAAATTTTAAAATTTATGTTTTCCCATATTCTATTTTTTCATCACAATTTGTGACTGTATACGGAGCAAAATCATTTAATCTTGCTTTGTATGACTGAACAATCAATACACCTCATCATTAATGACTGGTTGGCTCGTTCTAGACCGACGTCAGACATAACAGCAAACCGCTCCTTAACTCAAGTGAGGTAATGCATTATGGTAATTTAACTATTCGTCACATTTACCGGTAGACTGCGGAAATTCGGTTGCAGTAAATTTTAGCGACGAAATGGAAATTTAGTCTGCAAATAATGTTCAACAACAAGACCATGAAAAACTGATATCCTGTAGATGGGTGGGGGTGGGGATGGCCTCTCTCTTTCGTATGCCTTTTTACGTTTCGACAGCGTCTTTGCTAGTGGCGTCACTAGGGTTGGTGTCACTCAGTGCGGTAACTCATGGTGTCACCGCCATGGACCTCCTTCCTGCTCAAAAATTCAAACATTTTATAGACAGTCATGTGTGGTAATTCATGGTGTCACCCCAATGGACCTCCTTCCTGCTCAAAAATTCAAAAATTTCATAGACAGTCATTTTGGTGTCACCCCCTCTCATGGTGTCACCCGGTGCGGTCCGCACCCCCCGCACCCCCTAGTGACGCCACTGGTCTTTGCTTTCTAAATTTTTTATCATGGTGTATATTTACTTAAGGTTTGAGAGTTTGTCTTTCAGGGAATTTCGGCAAGGTTTGCCTTCTCTTATTTACTTCCTAGATATTACTCGACACATGATAGCCAGGATTGAACTTTATACACATAACTTCACAGGGCATTCAGGTCAGATCGGATGACACCTACGTACTGATCTTACCTTCAGAATAACAATTACATATTTTACTGGGAAACCGATATATGAACTCTAACCCCATTGACAGGCTCAAATATGGGCGTTAGAGCCTGCAAGTAACTGAGCAGCTAGAATCTTTACTGGCGACAGCTCTTTTTTGATTGTTCGACTGAGAAACCATGTAAACAAGACCTAGTCACCTTTGAATGAAGCTTAGTCGACGACACCATTATTGATTGTCCGACAAAGAAACACTATGTTAACTAGAAATGGTAATTTCTGAATCTTAACTTCGTGCTGGTGTTTATTTGACAGTTTAATGGATACACAAAGCACAGACAAATAAAAAGAAATTTATATAATAATATTTGGGATATCTTATGACCGATGTCCGGTTGCTTTGCTTAGAGTATGTGCCGGCCAATATTTAGAACTGACGGTAATGTCAGCGACATACAGGTGTTTATGAAAGACCGCTATATAAATTATAAAAATAAACAACACCAACGCATATAATGTTCTTGATAAATACGAAAGAAACTTTTAATATGTGTTGTGATACTAATTGTGCAACATCAAATGTTATTTATTTGATCACATGCCAAAAATGTGGCATCCAATATATTGGACAAACCAGTCAACAAATATCTAAACGTATGAACCAATATAGATCAGACATAAAAAGTTCTATCGATCAATCATTTTCATCTCATGTTGCCGCACATTTTAACAAGAGTTCCCATACTTTGCAAGATTTCTCCTTTCAACCTATTGTTACAGCTGATTCTGAGATGGAACGTCTGCTAAAAGAAACCTATTGGATTCACCGTCTTAATACGGTATATCCAAAAGGTCTAAATTCCAAAACACTATACGACATTCATTAATCTATTTTTTTTAATTATGTCCCCTGTTTACAAACAGTTAAGAATATTTTTATATTATTCTAATTTACTGAATAACTTAACTAGTGAAAGTATAAACTAATATCATAAAATTAAGTTTAATAATTCCTTAAAAATGAAAGTGCATTTTAAATTAATTCTGAATATATTATGATTAATTATTTATAGAATACTTATTTATTTTATGATTATAAGTATTATGCACACCGTAATTTTTTAATAATATTTTATTATTTAATTTGATTTCTGATAAAATAGGGAACATTCGTCAATAATATATCAAAATATTATATATATGTATTTTATTCACATGTGCATTATACAAATAAAAATATTAATTAAACTGTTTATTTATTCATAAAAGTTAGTTTTATATATATATATTCTAATTTTGTAAACGAACGTATCTCCAAGACGAAGTTTCCTGTCTTCAAAATCGATGTATTTATTGTCTATTACTATCCATTTCCAAGACAGAGCACGGTGGTGTACATAAATAATGCGCGAAAAAAAAAAACCCTTAATTTGGCAGCAGTTTGCATGTCACATGTTTTGAAGGGTCACAAAACATTACGTATGTGGCTAGTCTAATCATCCATCTTCGCTTCCGAGCTTTCAATCTAAAATAGTTCCAGTTGTTATGAATTAACTGACTTTTCTGGAATGAGATTGTATATAAACGGTCACGTGATTCTAATCTGGAATTTTCACCATCAGTAAATCTTGTGGACTACGTTCAGATCACAGTCAGTTTCCAGTGCACTTCAGGTGACGCATTGTCTATACCAACTCCTTACACCAGTGGCTTAAGATCAACATTTGGAATCCAATAATAATAATAATAATAATAATAATAATAATAATAATAATAATAACAAAATCAACAATAATAATAATAATAATAATAATAATAATAATAATAATAATAATGCGCACTAATCTTTAGAAGCTCTAAACTCTTACGCTATTAGTTAACACATAAACAAATACATACAACGACAAGATTATAAACACAAATACCATAAAATAACAAAACATAAACATGCTGACAATAATTAAGGAAGTAAATATTATTAAGTCTTAAAGTCTGCTCTTGTGGTCGAAATAGGTGAGTTTTTAGAGCAATCTTAAATGAGATCACGGTATTCTTGTGTCTACGATCAATGGACAATTTGTTGCATGTAGCCGGGGCCCTAGTACGCAAAAGAACGTTGTCCGTATGACTTCAACACTCATCTCTGTATCCCACCCAACCCACACATCCACCCCCATCCACCCACCCCAAAACAAACATGCGGTGTACGTGACAAAGTTCCACAGATCACTGCTTTGACCCGCTCTGACACTCAACACTATCTATAAAGCTATATACGAGTCTGCAACCGTTGCCTAGCCCAGATGGGGGCTAGATGTTATGACTCAGTGTGACGAGTATAATGAAAGAAAAGTTCGAGGTACCTAAAATTCTTTGTTGAAGCAATCCTAATTTGACAACGGAAAGGAAGAAAATTGGAATTTTAAGATTAAATGATCATGGCTAGGTATTTATAGAAGTGACAGTTTTAACTAATCACTCACAAAGTAAATAAAGTCCCGATGACTTGATGTATTTTCAGATATTGGTCTGCACTGTTAGCAATTGGTAGCGCTTACATGAAGATAAATACTGTATATATGGTACCGAATTTGGAAGCAACATTGATGCAGCTGAATGAGTTATCGACTTCCGGTGCAGTTCCTTCTCTGTCGCTTTGAATCTAGTTTCGTATCTTGATGTTAACTTGATGAATTCCTGTTACATTTTTCATGCTGCACCATGCTTACGATTGCTTTAGTATTATCTTAATCTCATTTCCCCTGACGCGTTTATCTTTGTCCAGATAAAACGTATCTGGTCCTTTGAAACATACTGAGCGATGCTGAAACATTAAACCCTAGTTTAGATTACAGTTAATCGAAGTCAAAGTCCTACTAGAAGAGGTAGGGACTTTGGACTTGCTTAAAAGCAAACATGTCTAAATTCAACTTGACAGCGACCTTGAGACTCAAAATATAAATCAAGAAGGGACCCTTAGAAGCTTCAAAGTAGCCTTATCCAGTGCTGATTCTCGTATTTCCAAAAACATAAAAGACACACACACACGTACGCACGCACGCAGAGAGAGAGAGAGAGAGAGAGAGAGAGAGAGAGAGAGAGAGAGAGAGAACATCTGGAACATCTGTGGCCCCTACGCAAAGCTTACCGATTGGTCCCTGCAATGTTAATAGCTAGGATATTTGGGCCCTATTCAAAACTTACCGATTGACTCCCGCAATGTTAATAACAATTTTGAGGGTCCATAATTACCGTATTTGAACGGTGGTAGATTGCCTATTCGTAGTTTCTTTCTATAGAGAAAACAAACCAACAAAAATTTGTTTGCATGGGCTCGTGAGCCCCATGTATTCGTGGGTTCCTATGCTTTGCTTCTTGCTATGTGGTATCTACGCCCCTGGAGAAAATTTATCCAAAAGCAGAGATGCTATGCATAAGCGTTTCCTGGTTATGCAGGCTCTGACGCGTCGCACGTTATCGTCCCTAAAGACAAACTTATCGACCGCTCTAAGTACTACCGCCAGTCAGCAAAATATTTTCTGCATTCAGACAGAATAAGAAATAAGTATTTATGTCCGACAAAACAGACTTGTAATTACTCATGAATGCATATATACTAACAAAGTGCTGAATGAGGCGTCTGCATGACCGGTAACCAGTCAGGTGTATGACACGCTCATGATAGTTGCAAACTAACATTTCCATACGTGATCCTGTCAGCAGAAGAACATGCAGCGGTATAATCGTTTTAAAGTATCAGCAAATAGACAAATCTTATTAAGTCTGAACCCCTCAAGAATAATTTCTGGCATCTGATTCGGCTTTAATGCACAATGCACGTGGATGTATGTTTACGTTATATCCGTCTGAAGATTCGCGTGTGTAAAGCTAACGTTGTATGTGAATTAGCACTTCTTGCAAAAGCGAGTCAGTCGTCTTGAATCTGCCCCGTGAATAGATTATCCCCCACCCCCGGTTTAAAGTTTTTATTCTCTCTAGAGAACAGACTTTGACTAAATTTGATGGAAAACATTCTGAAATAAAGACCTTTGACGTCTGTACAAACGATGCCTATCCGTCATCAGATATCTTTGACGTCTGTACAAACGATGCCTATCTGTCATCAGTTATGGCCGCCGTCACTAATACCGGAAACAAAAAAACTATAAACGATTTCTTTTCAAAACCGCCAAATATACTTTAATCTTATTAACCTGAAAGCAGCCTGGCATGAACATTTTTCATATGTTTTGCATATACGAAGTATGCCTGTCTGTAATCAAATATGACCACCGTTGCTTTAAAAAAAAATCTAAACAAAAATCTAATTGACCCTCCCCTCCCAAAACTTATAATCCTCAGAAACCATTGAGCAGAATTTCATAAAACTTTACAGAAAGCGTTCTGGTTTTAAGCCTTTTCAAACTGATACAAAGATGCAGATCCCCGTCAAATATAGCCGCCCCTACTGCAGACTGAGAAACGTTTAAACTACATTTCTTTTTATTAAAAAAAAACAAAAAAAAAAACACCATAAACAAAACAAAACACCGATTAAATAATAAATAATACAAACCCACAAACCACTCGACAGAATTTGACCAAAATTGATACAATGTCTCCTGGAATGAAGAGATTTCCAATTTGTACTAACGTTGCTGATATACCATCACTTATAGCCACCGTTACTAAAAATAGAAATACATTTAAGTAACTTCTTCTCCAGGATCGCTGAGCAGAATCAGATCGTATTTAACAGAAAACATCCTGTTAGGAAAACATTTAAATTGTACTTTACAAATGATGAAAATTTAATTTCATACTGCCCCAGATTTCGTGGCTACCTTCCTTTGCATTAGACTGTTTGCTAGATGTCCGCTAGGTAAGCCACGGGTCAGGATCTCTATTATGTTTTATGGTTATACATTTTGGTATTAACATGTTTTTATAGCCAGATTTATGTCTTTTGGAATAGTGGTCCATTTCAGACAAAAATGCGGTTATCTCAAATTTAGGACACTGTGACCTATTGCTTCAGCGATTTCTGGTAAATTCGACTCAAGGAAAGGGGGAGGGGGTCTTAATAAGTAGAAATGTGCCAACTTACTCAATGTGATATGATGTAAATAAATACAAGACAATATAAGACTAATTTTTTGTGACTGATGTGTGTACCCTTAGTCCTGCATTGTAGGTGGAACGTATGAGACGGAATTTTCACATTATCCAATTTTCTTTGAAGCGACGTTGAAAGGCACTAATCCCTATGTGGTAGCAACATCAACTATATAGTTAGATATTCATAAAAAATTGATTTTAAAAATGCAGGTTAAAAATCCGTTCAGGTATGTAACCCAGCATGTTACTCAGAATAAATAAAATTACAGCTAGAATAAAAGAAAGAAAAGACAAAGAAACGCTTCCGCTGAATATATATTGAACTGATGACGCCGACTTCTGTGTAGACATGTAAATAAGATTTTGCAGAAATAATCTTAGATTTTCTTGTTATTTATTTCAGTTTTGGGAAGTAATTTCAGACGAGCACGGTATCGATCCCACAGGAACATATCATGGCGATTCCGATTTGCAGTTGGAGCGGATCAGCGTCTACTTCAATGAAGCGACCGGTAAGCCCCCCTCATCTTCCTCACTTTCTTTGTATAAGTTTGTGTTCATTTGTGCGAACGTGTTTGCAAACAGAATGATAGATTGTTGAAAATTAGAAACACATTTGGATGGTTAACTTATTGGTTGCTGGGTCGATGTACGTAACGCTTTTAAAACCATTTATTCTCTAAGTCATATCCAACGATTTCTAACCTTCAAAATGTAAGTAATTTATTGTAAGGTAAGAATTACAAGGCAGGATCACGTGACGCATGAACATCTGCTCAAAATATATACATCCTTTCCTCTCAATCAAGACTGATCGTTTGGGCCACGTGGCGCGCAAACATTGAATAAAGTTTGGTATGCGATGAATGTAATGCACTGGCAGTAATTACTGCTTACACACTTGGTTGCTGATTCATAGATACAGCCCTTTTTTAGTTTTCGTCTCCCAGATTCCTATTTCTTTCCAGCGCATTTGTTTGGATAGAAAGGAGGAGTGAATACTATGCTTATTTTCGGAAGTAAAGACCCTCCCCCCCACCAAAAAAAAAAAAAACACAAAACAACATCAGAAATAATTTCAGCTTCAGGGACCGCCAGATGATCAACCGAGAACACAGAAGTTATATATTTACAAGCAAGAAAATTGTGGATCTCATATTAAGCAGATTCACTGCTCTTTTCATATCTGTTCTGTACTTGATAAGACTTCAGACTGGATGGAATTTGATATTCATACAACATCAACGAGCTGTAACTATCTTTCTTGCCGATTATCTTACTACTCTAGGCCATTTCAATTAAATCAAGAAATAACCTCGGATATGTTCGTAGGAATGAATGTCATTTTGCAATCGGAACACTCGACTTTTACGTTAAGTCGAAAAGGAAACCTCGGATATAATTTGCCGAGATTGAGAACTATATTCCGAACAATTTTTGTTGACATGGCACAGTATGGCAGCAGAATGATACAAAGTCACTCTCGAAACGTTGTTAACCTTTTCTGTCACAGCATATCTGGTACACCCTGCATGCGGCAAATCACCAAATTCAGGAATTCACGGCCTAGCATAAAATAACTGACGTGATTCGCTAAATCAATGTAAGCTATCGTTCAGGCCATTTAAACCGAAATATTGGTTCAGTTTGTGTGACCGCTGCTGTAGCCTAAGTGGTTAGAGTTTCCGCCTCGGATGCTGGAGGTCGCGGGTTCGAACCCCGGCCGAGTCATAAAAAGATTTATAAAAATGGTACTATCAGCTGCCTCGCTTGACGCGCAGCAGTAAGAGGTTGGTGTTAGGACTAGTCGGCCTAGTGTCACGATAATGTGTCTAGGTGGCACATGATGCTTCGATACTCATCCGCCAAAACCTTTGGAAGTATCACTACAATTACCGTCGGAAAGAGACGAGAATGTTCCGAATGACTCACAAACGCTTGACTCCCTTTGGTAGGATAATACCAGTGCCACAACACCATTAAACTTGGTGATAAAATGCCGCGTGGTTTTACGACTGCATCACAGTCAGTTTACGTTGTATTTACTGCGATCTTTTCTTTAGAATGGCTTTAATGCAGAATGTTATGTAGCAGGAGAAAGGATTTTTTACTTGTAGTAATGGATCCCTGTGCTGACATTTTCTTTAAGTAGTACAAAGTATATCGACTTTGCCTGTCTTTGAAATGATAAAATGATTTTTTTTACTGTATGAATTACTATTTACCGGAAGTACACTTTAAAAAAATTACAATATAAAAAAAGTTTTCTCTTTTAAGTTACTTTTGAAATGAAAAAATGATTTTTTACTGTATGAATTACTATTACCGGAAGTGCACTTTAAAAAATTACAATATGAAGAAAAAGTTTTCTTTTTTTTAAGTTACCTATGAAGTTCGAGAGTGAAAATAGACATGCAGAGCAAGCCCTCTGTTATGATTCGCACAATAAGCATGAAGCATTTGAAAACACGAAATTTGCTTAAAAATTGCAAATACCTGGTGACGACGGACTTCTTGGAGAATTTTTCAAGTGTAAGAAGATATCAGAGTATGTTATTTAACAGATCTATTTAACGCTAGTTCCTAGAATTGTACCTTTCTTGATATATTAGGAAAGGGTTTAAATATATCACTTTTTAAGAAAGGCAACCCCTGTGATATAAACAATCATAGAGGAATGACTTTTACTAGTTACATGCAGTAAATTATTTACTACAGTTCTAAATGAAAGGCTTAATAGTTGAGCCACCAACTAGGATAATAGTTGAAGAACAGGCAGAAACCTTAGTTTATCGACAGTAGATAATATTTTGTATTACATTCTTTGATATAGAAACATCTTTCATTAAAAAGAGGAAGATGTTTAGATTTTGCTGCTTATATTTTGATGTTTAAAAGGCATTTGATTCAATAGACAGAGCGAGGATGTGTTATGTATTATTACAAAATGGCGTGTATATTAGGATGCTGGCTATTACAAAAATTATATATTCAGGTATTAAGTCAGCAGTGAAGATTTCTCAAGATCAAGTTAGTCAAGATTTTCAATGTAAACTTGGAGTGAGACAAGGTTGTACATTAAGCCGTCTCCTTTTCACCTTGTTTTTAAATGATTTATTACCAATAATGAATAAAAATCGTGGAACTGGAAAATTTTGCATACACATAGCTATAGATGCCCCAATAAATGCTACATGATAGTAAGTGAATTGGGTGACAACGAGATAATAACTAAAGCAACTTATATTCGACAGCTTCATGTAAATATGGGTTTGGTTTTGTGATGATATCAGATAATATTTGCGATGTTGATTTAGACAACAGTTAATGGATTGTAATTTTCAAGAATGGCACGATGAAGTAAATGGGTCAACCCCTTAATGAATTATAAGAATTATAATAGTCTTATAGAATTTTAAAAATACTTATATGTTGTTGAACATAACGAAATAAGATGGCTATACACTCTCTTTAGATTAGGAGAAAATCCTATTAATATATTTACAGGTAGACAAAAAGGGCACGTAGATTATGTTATATCTGTGACAGCGGGGAAATTGAAGATGAGTTCCATATTTTATTTGTTTTTAAATGTCCCAAATGGTCAGATTTTAGATTTAAGTTTCATCCATAATACCGTTACGAATATCCATCTTATGATTTTTTCTGTGATTTACTTTCGAATAAATCTGAAGAAGTTATCAGAAAAACGGCACATGTTATATATTTTGCCTTCAAGTTAGGAAAAATACTTAACAAAGTGTGTAGTTATATATATTCTATTATATTGTACGTGCTTATATGACTTACCACCATAATGAAGACTTAGAAAATAACAGTGTGTGTCCACCCCAATTATATAGTTTCTTCATTGTATGGCTTTGTACTTTGGCCAATGGCTGTATAGAAGACATAAAGTGCTCTTGATCCTCTTTTTTGCTGTATTCAAAATGGCAGTCTATACTTTAGAAAATTAAACTTCGATGGATTAGAGAACATTAAGGGTTCATTTTGGTAAGATTGCATTTCCTTTAATCTGGAATAATTTAGAACTTCAGTCGGAAATAATAAGTATGCATTGTTACGAACGTAAGCAAAAGTACTGGAAAACACCCAGGTGTGTATCACATGCGGCTGCTCCATGGAGAGATATAGGATCACTTTAGCACCCCACCCACGAAAACAAGGTAAGAGTACTAATATTAATAATGTGTGGTAGTGGTGAGTTTACTGACAATGATGGTGGTAGTAACATGCGCCACCTGGGCCCCTTAGGGGACCTCCATGTTAAAAAAAGTTTCTATAAATTGTAGCCCAAGTTGTGGGCCATTGTGGCGCTGCATGCAAACATATCGATTGCTTATAGCCACAAATGGGAGTTTAATATTGAGGCTATTAAGTTTCTACTGTATACATTGTTAGACTTGACCTCAATACGCCGTAGGTTTGGGGCCCTAGTGGCGCTCCATGTAAACGTATAGGTCTAGGAATGTGTCACCCCTATGGGAAATGTTATGTGAAAATGTTTTGATTATTATTCAATACACCAATTGTTGATGTACTATATAACACACCACTGTTTGATATACTATAAACACACATGCGACTATCCAACATAGCACGTTTTATATACTATCCAACATCGAACGTCCTGAATAATATCCAGCACCCACTTTTTGATACATTACCCAAAGCCAAACTTTTAAAGTCATATCCAACGCCAGCTTTTTCATATACTAAGCAACACAAGCGTTTTCATATACTATGCAACACACACGTTTTGATTACTATCCAACACTTCTGAGTACTATCCAGCACGCCAGTTTTGATACACTATCCAGCACCTACTTTTTGATTACTATCCAACACAAATATTTTGATATGCCATCCAACATCCACTTTTTGAGTAATGCCTAATATATTTCACTATACTATCCAACACGCCATATGCAGTGACCAATACTTAGATTTTATAATTTTAAAACACAAAGATACCAAGAGGTATGTAGGCTCCACATTTAGATCATCTCTCAGTCCATCTATAATAGATACGGGAAGGGAAACTTTAGTGGTGTTTTTTGGTTGATGAGTATGTTTGACAGAATTTCTTTTCCTTGCGTCAAAGCTGCATCTTTTAAAGCGTCCAATCCTTCCGTCACCCGGGTTAAAGATGGGTGCTACGGTACAAAATGCTGATTTTCACACATCTCTTAAACCATATCTTTATTGTCGAGCGACTCCTTGGTATACAGGATACATCAGTTGCAATAATTTGAGAATCGTTTATGAAATATAATTTCATGGTAACTTTTCCTTTCGAGAATACAAAATACGACAGGAGTATAATGAAGGTGTACGTGATACTATTTATCGTAAACAGCTATGATATAAATCACTTTGAAAGGAATGACTCTCGATAATATATGTGTTCCGACGACCTTGTACTCAACGATACACGAGTACACAAACAATAAAGTCAGCCCTTCATTTAATTCGATAATGTTGCGAACATATATAATCGAACGTTGTTGTGAATGGTGTGATATGTTCGTGTTTTCACCCAAAATAGCAAACAAACTGAACATCGGATACACAGCGTTTTGCCGTTTGAAAAGTCCAATGTAAGATGATGAAAAATGGCGTAGTATTCAAAATAGTACACTTCGGCTAGTTTTCTCCAGTTCTTTGCCAAAATGATAATTGAAAATAGTTGAAATCGCTTCGACAGGATGATCAGCATGAACATAATATCCTCCAGGAATTATTATGATATTGATATTAATCTGGGCATACGCTGGCGATTTTGTTTTGGATTCGTAAATGAGAGGATCGTTTTCCTCCGAGTGTTTTTGAACTTTTTCGTTGGAAGAAAAATAGCGAATTGATTTCTAAGGACATTTCTCCACACTACACCCACAGTAGTTACTGTTTTTATAGTTTTTGAATAACGAACTTTGAGAAGGAGCAGCAATCAAAGAATCGAAACAGGGTGGATATTCTTTCCAACGAACTCTCACATGTTGGAGTTTATGTTTCCCCACTTTTCGGTCGAGAATGCTTTCGATATCGTACACATAGTCCCCTTTCTTAGTACACGTTGTAACTAATTCAATTAAAATGGTCCTTTTAACACAAAAACTAAAACTTAAATCACATGTATACTTTTTGGTATAGTCTGAGTACAATCTGCTACCCTTTGCATGTTTACAAGTTGACAGAAAATTATTTTCTTGACAAGTACAAATACTCCAATAGACGACTATGCTACTCTAGTTTTGCTTTTCATTCTCGTGTCAATCATGGTTTGGAGCATTTTTTATTATCCAAAGCAAGCTCACCACCCTAGAGTTGAAAATTAAAATAGAAAATAAATCAAGAAAAAACAAAAATTTTAAAATGAAAATTGAAAATGAAAAATTGAAATGAAAATTGAAAATGAAATTTAAGAAACGAAAATTTATAAAAACCAAGGTGATGTCAAAGAGAAAAAGCGCGGAATTTCTTAACCACCCTTACCTTCTTGTGTGATAGTTTATAAAACTATTTGTAGGTTGTGTGTGTGTGTGTGTGTGTGTGTGTGTGTGTGTGTGTGTGTGTGTGTGTGTACTCCTACCATTGCTTGTGTGTGATTTCATTCCCTTTCTTTGGCATCATAGACTCTTTAGTGATAGTATTGTAATAAAATTTGGAGATGCCCATTTGGTTATAGCGCCCCGTTTAAGGAATTCTTAGATTTGTGTGATTACTTGTTTGATTGTTGGAATTCGGTGCAATGGAAATATTCCTTAGCCCGAAATAATTAGCCAATTACTAGGAGCGAACGTCACGGAGAGAAGTGTTAGTGAGTTTCCATGATGCATGGCCAATTAGTAGTGAATTCAGACCCAAACTGCATGACTGTCCCTGTAATAATATAGTCCCAGTTAAAATCTAGTGGTGTGTGACTGCAGTGGCAGTATTTACAGTAGGAAACCGGTAAATTATACAATCAAATAAACAAGAAGGGACTCAGCAGATACCGTTTATGTCGCCATGGTGGCAAATGTGATGCAGTTGTACTGGCGTAATGTGCCTTGAAACCAATGGATTGACTGGCCTAAGGTGGCGTAGTTAAAATAGTTCCCTGTGTTAGGGGATAGTTGTAGAGTTTCTACGGCGTGAACTGCTGACGTACGGTACGGAAAGTTGATGAAGAGAAACTATGCAGATGTGCGGTTGATAGATATTTGGCAAGTTGGGAGATCTGTGGTCTTGCACTGATTAGAGTAAAATTTATGTATAGAAAAGACACGTCGGGCTTTCTAATTTACAACTGAAGTTGTATAGAAGTCTTTGGAAATTTGGGGTAAACTTATGACTTCTAGCGGGAATCGCGCCATGGTTTGACACCGCTCGGTCAAGCATAGACCCCTGGCTTGTAACAGTATATTGGTGTGTTTGAAAACATAGTTTGTGCATATTCCTCTTCCTTTAGCGTTGGCTAGTAAATGTGGGAATGGTGTTAGTAGATAACTGGTTTTTGGTCATCCTAAATGACGTGGTTATGGCAAAGTGGTCATTCCGAACAAAGTTATAGATTTTTGATAACTGGATGTTGAATAGTTTATTGCTGGGTTGTGGACAATAGATACGGCGTGTTGATGGCATAGTGTGAGTTTGGGATAGTAGATTACTGGTTGATGGCCACTCTAAACGGACTGTTGATGGTATGTGTGGGTGTTGGCAAGTATTTGGTGTATTGGCTAGTACGTATAGTTTAAACATTAAATTCCCGTTAGAGGGCATAGAGACCAATAATGTTAAGCACATATACATTTTTAATGTTACATTTCTCTGTTGAAGACATAGAGTTCCATAAATTTTAAATCTGTTGACATTTTAAATTATATTTCACGTTAGAGCTCTTTGAGACACAAAGCAAAATTATTGCCTTATGTTAAACTGCCTTATTGTTAATTAACTAATGGTCTAGAATTTACGTATATTAATTACCTGCTGAAGTTAGAATTTTCGCATTTCAATACCCGTTACCTAAAGTTTCGCATATCAATTATTTTTATATTGTTTCTCGACCTACAACCTGTCTAAGCTTTGTCAGCAGCAGAGTTGCTAATATATCTAACTTATAGTTTATAATTAATATAATTTTACTAGTAATAATCATTCTATTATAGGTGATACGCAAACTTTTACAAACAACTGTTATTATTACCTAACCTATTGATAGTAAGATGTACCAACATGTTTATACCAATAACAAAAACGGTTTCACGTTTATGAGGTTTGAAAACTGACTGTCTACAAGAATAACAATTGCATCCTCAGCGACATAGATGTTTTAACCAATGGTGTCTGAATGTTATAAGATATTGATTAGTTTGAAAATGTTCAAGGAGTCAGATGACATTCCTGTAAATGAACAATTTTGAGGAACACATTCAGAATCTATCTCCTGAACTGCGAAAACTCATTTACCACTACTTTGTACAAATTCAAGAGTGAAATAGAAACAATTATTGCGTCGGAAACGGTATAGACTTTTTATTCATTGGTATCTGAATGTTATAAGAAGACAAATACTTTGAAAATGTTCAAATGGTCATACGCTGATCAGTGCGAAGACTTTATAAGACTTGCCATGCCACAATGCCTGTCATCTGTGTTACACCAAATTCCATGGAAGAAAATCATTGATGCTGATCTAAACTTAGTGCATTAGCATGTACATTTAAAAGAACTGACTCCACAAGACGAGAATATTCCCTTGAATTTTGGATGCCGTTTCGTGAGTGTACTTTCGTTTACTACCACTGATGAATAACGGTTATACTCGATCTTATTCAAGTTCTATTTGTGCTTAATGATTAGTATGTACCTAATATTTAATACGTCAATACATATATTCCGATGGCCACCTAAATATTTGAAACCCAGGTAACGGACATACTTTTCGCATCCGCTAAATTTGTCTCATTGGTATTATTAATTTGTTTTTCTTATTTTGCTGTTCTTCTACATAAACCTATACAAGCAGGTTAATGTTACGGCATTTATTTGCATAGTAACTAATGTATATAGGAAATTTCACGTAGGGACGCCTTTGTAGGTAAAATCATAAAACTTCGTATGGGTTTCAACTTTGCAGTTTGATTTCCTTTTTGACAAGCTTCCAGACAGGACCACGTTCATATTTTAAATTTTTATTGTATAAGTCAAAACTATCAAACACATAAAGCTCTTAAATTCACTTTTATAGCTGAGAATATATGTTTGTGTCAGGAGTGATGTACTCCGCTGAATCGCCGTGGTGCAGGTACCTAAATCAGGTATTTAATACGCACTAGTGTTTGTGCACATGAATGACATGATAGGGGCAAAGGGGTATGTGTCTACTGGCGATAGCATAACCACAGATAAACTAAGTAAATCCAAAAAGACCGCCACGGTTCAGATTCCGCTTCAAAGATATCGTGCACTGTTGAAAGTGTGGATGGCACAGGTCAGAGTCGTTTGCTCTACAGGTATCATGATGTAGAGAATGTTAACATACATTTTCGTGTCTTTCATATACTTGGATTGACATTTATTTCTTATCAGTTAGGAAAACTATTTGGTGTCTGAAACAAGTAGCTTATAAAATGTCTGTTTTGTATAAACATAATTGAAATAACACAAGATACATCACTTTTTCCCGTCTATCAAATACAAAACTAAATTTTCACACTGCAGGCATAAGTGAATAAAGATTATTAAGCTAGTTAGCAATTTCCATAAATTCCACAAGATTGCAGTATACACATCAAATATGTCAATAGCAATTTTCTTTTTTATTACGACCTAGAGAACGTAAAACTTTCCGAAATTATTTAAGTTTATGAAATCTCTAGAGCACCGACGTTAATTCCCTTTGTTATTTTTTTTTTTTTTCCTCTCCAGTCACGGATTCACACAGGTCCTCAATAATTTCAGTCATTCCACAAGATTGATGAATCTGGATCATTTTTATCCATTACTGTTTACATTTCCACGTGGACATGCAGAACGTGGGTCTGCATCCACTGAAGAGGGCCGTCAAATGACTTCTGAAATTTTTTCATTTTACTTAGTCATATATAATCATGTATACTTGGTTTTGTGATTGCATTAACCAATACTTGCGCAATAATGATATATATGATAACGAGGGGAACATCAACGCTGGAACGGCCCATTATCTTTCGTGGGAAGTATGAAATGATAGTTCAAAATGTTAATGTTCATCAAACATCGCCAGAAAATGCATTTTTAACATATTTTAATAGCTGTGCTGTGGATTAATTAGATATATATTGACTTTTTTGTTCTAGATGTACGGAAAAATTAACTGAACGTTTTTTCAAATGTGTTGTAACATTAGATTCACCCATTCGGTATTCCTCTAATGTTACG